>CAJFCO010017187.1:11449-42034 GCA_904066015.1 Synergus gifuensis
CACACACACACATACATACATCCGGACAATTTTTCAGGACATCATATTAGATATATTGCCCTTGAAATATGTTCAAAAAAACCTTTTTTAGGAAACTGGATTTTGTCACCACTACAAAGCTTCCTCTATGGAGAAGTAAAAGGACAAAACATAAATTACCGAGAACTTTACGTAGAAATTCCGAGTAACATGTCACTTTCCAACCCTCAACATATGTATGTACGAGTCGATGATATAACTCATTAATCTATTTCATCAATAAAAAAATTAAATTATTAAAATTATTATGTTTTAATAAAACAATTACTTGACTAATTAACAATTTTGTACTAATACAGTGTTTTATTTAAATATTTAAATTTAATAAAAACAGCTACTGTCATTTTCAAAAATTATCGCTACTGGAAAAGGTGTTGCGGTTTTCGATATAATTAAAATTTCAATTCGTTGATCCCTTTAGAATAGAAAATATTACCTCGTCATCGTGGCTTCCATGTTAGCGGCCATTGGATCAATCAGTTTTCCTTTCAATTCTGCTTTTAGCAGACTTTCACCAGAATAGTGAATTACTGACGAAGGTACAAGATTTTCATCAACAAGACGGAAATTTTGATTCAAATTCTTTCGAGGAGGAGTTGTATCTAGAAAAAAAAAAGAAAAGAATAGTATATTATGCATGAAGGGAGGGAAACAGACGTTCTTTCTCGAGCGTTTGCAGCACGAGTCATAGGTTGAGGGCACCGAAGATAAGTGCTACAAAGGTCGTGAAAGCAGTGTTGCCAGACCCAAGTTGTAAAATTGCGGAGGAGCGGGCTCCAAAATGCGGATTTTTTTTCAAAATGCTGACCCAACCCTGGTTTATATAAGATTTTAATGGAATCCAGGGTTGGGTCGTTTAGTTTAAAATGCAAAACTCTCAGTCAACTGCCTGCGCGCGCACCGCGTGTTGGTTCTTCGCTGGAGAAATTCGGCCATTGGTTGTAAATTGGCGCGCGATACAAAATCGAATTAAATTAATTGAGATTTAAATCGCTCGCCCAATTTTGACCAATACCAGGAGAGGAATCCACCAAAAGTACAAAATTCGGAGTTTTGGGCCATCCACATTGTAAAATGCGGAAATGCGATGTATCTGGCAACACTGCGTGAAAGACAAAACCCTGCTGAAAAAGTTCCATTGGTTACCATTGGAAATGATTCATATTCAATGATAATGAATCATATTGAATGAAAGGAATGGTTCAATTTTCGGATGATGATTCAAAATGAATCATATCCAATGATATTTAATGGAAATCGCATTCAATAGTAACAATTACCATTGATTTAATCATAATAAATCATTTTTAATATTATTTCCAAAAAAATTAAATTTAATAATATTTTATTTTATGATATTTTATGAATTTTAATAACTATTCATTAAAATTATTACCCAATAGCATTTTATTGAATGTTCTTTTGTGAATTTTAATGAATCATGAATGGAATGGTCGCCAGTGACATTCTTTTGAATAATATTTTATGAATTTTAATAACTATTCATTAAAATTATTATTCAATAGTATTTTATTGAATGTTTTTTGTGAATTTTAATGCATCATGAATGGAATGATCGACGGTGGTAATCTTTTGAATAATATTTTATGAATTTTAATAACTATTCATTAAAACTATTACCCAATAGTATTTTATTGAATGTTCTTTTGTGAATTTTAATGAATCATAAATGGAATGGTCGCCAGTGATATTCTTTTGAATAATATTTTAGGAATTTTAATAACTATTCATTAAAATTATTACCTAATAATATTTTATTGAATAGTTTTTCATTAACTTTAATGATTAATAATTGAAGAATGATTGTTGTATCGTAGTTAATGAAACCGTTTTTCACGAATTGTAATAGCTGTTCAATACAATAATACTTAATCGTATTTCATTTAATCATATTTTATGAATTCTAATAGTTGATCATTAAAATTATTTTTTTCTGTAGTGTTTGATTGAATTTTTTTTTATAATTTTTTCTAAATTTTCAACTAATATTGTCTTAATATTGTCTAAATATATTTCAACTAATATTGTCTAATATTCTATTACAAATCATTCAATACCGGATATACAGCGATATCATTAAAACTTATTAAAACTCATTGATTGAAATGGATTTGTTACTATTAAAAAACATTGATCTCTAAATATTACATATTATTAAATATTCAATTATTTAATATTATTAAAATTCATTAACACTACTCGTAATATTAGTATTAAATGTTATTAAATATGATTCAATTTGGAGTGGTTTAATATTTCATTACAAATCATTAAATACATATATTATTATAACAATTTATTCAAATCTATTCATGGAAAAGAATTTTTTACCATAAAGTATTATTCAGTAATAATTTCTATGCTTGAATGAATTTTAATCCTCGATCTTAACACTACAAATTACAATTGATAACCATTGAACAGTATATAAATTTTTCATTGAATGGTAACATTTCGGATTAAATATCATTCAGAATAATTGTAATTCAATGGAAACTAATCATAATCTATTACTTAATAATTAATAGATTTTAATAGATTTCGGAAACAATCATATTAAATGGTCAAATGTATGATTAAGATCGAGGATTAAAAACCATTGATCTTTTTTTAATAGTTTTTAATGGAACTTTTTCAGCAGGGAAATACCTCTCTCAAGGTACATCTGTTATTTTCTTGAAGAAAAGGTCAAAAGATGCTAGTTTTCGATTTCTTAGTAGTAAACCAGGTAAACGCAAGATTATGCGACCGAAGTACGGGTATATGTACCTGATGAAGTGCTGAGGCGAAGCCGCGCTAGGGGTTCAGGAGGCGAAGCCCCCACATTCGAAATAACAAATCAATATTCTAGAATTAAAAAAAGAAAACCGTTTGAAAATAACTTTCTTAGAGGTTATAAAGGCTAAGATATCAGCCAGGACGAAGTGTCAATATTCTCCGCTAGAGGTAGCACGTTTAGAAATTTTTTTCCCTATTCTGAAAGTTTTTTTCCTTTTTTTTTTTTTAACTTTGCACGTTCGAAAACGTGCGTTTTTTCGACATGTGTTGAGAAAATAAAATTAACTTTAATGTTAAGACGGTCGTGACTGTCTGTGCTCCGTTTTCCGACGCTTGTATAGTCACTACGTTTCAAAATATACTTTGTTCAATTAAAAGGTCGTATTATTTATTAAACATCCCCTACAATATATATTATATATAATATTGCATAGATATATATGTATATATATACACAAGGTATCTCATTGTAATGTATCACCCCAAATATTTTCTAAAATACTTATGTTCCATTGCTGCACACTATTGTAACCACCGCAACTTGGGCCAGCTTGTCCATATCTATTCGTGGTCCTGGTAATGAGAACATTACCTTTGGAAGTTGATCCTGTATGTCTCGGAACACTGGTTGAACCTGCTCTACTGTTAGTAACGAAGCATGAAGTTCCCCTTTCCTTGCGGTATGGATGACATTCATTATTCGTTCCGCAGCGCGGATGTATTCGTCTACTCCAAGCCTCCAAAGCATGCAGGGATTTCATGAGTGTAGCTGTAAAGCTTATCTCATGAATGACATGTTCTCCTCTGTTGATCTTAAGGATCGTATTGTGTAGCTGTGTTCGGAGTTGCATTTGTTGAGCATCATGCTCTTGCATGACATTACGGATGTTATCCACTTGTGCTCGGATAACATGAGTCTGTTTTCCCATTAAATAGGACAAGTTCGCTTGAGCTTGGTTCAATTCGTCAATATTAAGGCTCATTTCCCTTCCATCATTGTATGTCAGTAGTCCAACGGTAGGTCCAACAATCCCTCCTATGAATCTCAGCATGGGAGTTGTTCTTCGTTTCCTCATACTGAATGGCAAATTGTTCTGAATGATTTTTGATGTATGGTGTGTCAATTCGACAATTTCCCTATTGATGTCATCTCGAAGTCTCGTGACAGCCTCGAGTTTAGGCTGTAAATAATAGTCCTCAATGAGTTGTTTGCAGATGAAGTCATGTTGTGGTCTGCAATATTCGGCTAAAGTGTTGAACCAGGTCTGCCATTCTGATAATGACTCGTGGAGTTTGTTGATATGTGCTGGTCCTCAGTGATGCCATGAGTAAAGCGAAGGACACCGCATAAGGATAACAGCATCAATAGATGCGGGTGGCAGTACATCTAAATAAGTGGATATTTGTTATACATTCAATTGATTCTTTTGGGTCATAAATGACCAAAGGCTTGTGGACCTATGTATACTAGTCTTAAATCGTTGTTACATGAAGGGTAAGGGTCAAGTGACGAATATGTCGAATAATTGGTAATTTCAGTGATTGGAGTTATTTTAAGGATGTACGTCCGTCATAAAAGGAAATCCAAGTTGAAAAATAGAACTTGAAATCTTTCCGAAATACTAATACCAGAGGATAATGCAAAATGTTTCTCTGCTTACAATATTTGCAATTTGACAAATTCCAGTTCATTTGCACAATGAATAGAACGAATCAAATATTCGTAAGTTTGCAAAGTCCAACGCAAGAGCAACTGATCATGAGGTCTTTGCACTCTATCAAAAATTCGCATTTCTGCAGTTATTAAAGTTTCAACACAAGAGTACTCAATCAGAAGTTCTTTTACCCCAATTTCCTTGCAAATCACACCATGTTTCCTAACCAATCAAAATTCCTGGCACTTCAAAATTTCCCCACCAAATCTATCGATAGCACACCTATGACAGGCATCATAAAAACAAAGCAATTCAATTGCTCTGGGCAGTCTGACGAACTTCTTTCACGGGTAAAGAAGTCTCTCAATTCGGAAAAAGTCAGTGCCCGTCTCTTAAAGCAGTTCTTTTCAAATCGCGCACTCCTGTAGGGTGGCCCGGTGTTTCCGCGTAAAAGAGCAACTAAGTCAATACTTAGAAGACGTACCGGAAGTCCAAAAAGCGCCAGCAAAATTGTCCCGAAGGAATCTGAAAGTCGGGCTGAATTGAACGAGGGACGTTCAAATTCTACCCGATTTGAGGACAAAGTCCCCCAAGCTTCCAAATTATTTTGAGCCGTGATTTGGCTAGCTTAATTTGTCAACTGGGTAACTTTGGTTGTCCTGAGGGCATCATACAGCCTATGATGTGCCTATGTCCATACTGGACACGGCACAACCAGTGTGTTTCACGAATAAATTAAAAGCTGTGGTGCAGAGCGGGAATCCCGTCTGCGAACGTCTCTAGAAAGAATAATCTATTCTAGAGAAAAGAGTCAAAGGGTGAGTCCTAGTGAATAATATTGTATTACCACATCGGAGTCGGTGAGCATTTGTATCTGTGGTACAGTGCGGGAATCTCGGCTGCGAACGTCTCTAGAAAGAATAATCTATTCTAGAGAAAAGAGTCAAAGGGGGAGTCCTGGTGGTTAATATATTAAATTACAAAATTCACTACATCGGAGTCGGTGAGCATCTGTATTTCGAAGTATAATTTTGGATTGTAAAATTAGGAAATTCGTTACCAGGAAATACGCGTGTACTCTCACGGTATCGGCCCTAAAGAAAAGGGATCTCCTTCTGAGTCCCCCTTTCCGCGAAATTCCGACAGACTCAAAACGCCAAGGTGAAGGGTCCACACTCGAATCTCAAAACGAGTGGAAACCCTTTGCTTTAAACTTGTAAGCCGGGATCATATGAAAATTCGTAGGGAAGGATGTTGAGATTTAATTGCTCTCATCTCTTCCGGTTTAAAGCCATCTAGTGAACTTTTCGTATGACCCCAGTGAATGACAGCGAAGCGTGGGAGGGTTTAAGTGGCAAATGAACTCAGTGCTACGAATAAACCAAAGACTAGAGTTGTGGAAAATATACCAACGAAATATAAGAATAAAGATCAGCCCAATAGAGAGGAATCGGATCTGCAAATGCCCCTCCGCTTCATCCCTAGTGGTAGTTCATAAGCTACATCAGGATAGGGTAAGAAAATAACATTGTATCGTTCCTATTTTATTATTGTTTCCTAGTTAATAGTAATCGAAAATATTCTTTTGACCACCAAAATAAATGTCCTTCAATCAACTGTAAAAATCAAGAATGCTTCTTGGGGATAATTTGTAGAAATATAAATGGGGGTTGAATGAATAAATTAGATTAATATATGAATTACCGGGTATTATTTTTATTGACTCTCATTAGATGACATTTTTATCCTCAGACGAGGACAGGTGATTGTTTATCCCGCAAAATAATTAAGGAGAAAATAATTAAGATCGATTCTAATTCAATCTCTTCTTTTCTGTAATTCTCCGACCAAGCCTAAATTATCCTAATTTCTTTAGACCCAACTTGCTAGGATTTCTATTGGTAAGTTACAAGCCTGAGAACCTGTAGGGTCCCACGGGGGTGGAGCGCCTTGCCCGAACTGTCCAACCAACCAACTATGTCCGCCGCATATGTTATCTGACATCTTGCCAATTGATATCATCAAAATGGTTTTGTTTAACTACTATAGAATAGGTATTATATTTTCCCGATGGAGTGACTAAAATTTGACCTTTCTTAGGTCGTTTTGCCCATAAATCTTGCGGATTGATACGGCCTATTGCAATTAATAACTTGAAAATTCCGTTTACAGGTTCGCAATCTTCTGAAATAAAATGTACGTAGTTATCGCACTTATAAGTCATTGGTTCGGTCCAGGCGTGCTGTATGGAAATAGGTATTGAATTTGATGTTTGAAAAATTGCTTTTGGTGATTGGTTCATTTACTTCTTTTAACGAAGGAGAAGGGACCAGATCATAGAAAGGTATTTCTAAGTCTATAAGTGGTCGGACCCGTGATGTTCCAGGGTCCTTATGATCCTTACTAGGAGCAGACGGCGCCACAGAAAGCTCCTGAGCCGGGCGAACGGGAGGTGAGTTTGTTATACATTCCTCCTCCCGATCGTCCGACAGTGCAGTTCTTTTAATTTTTTCTTGGGTAGGAGTAGATCGCGCGAAAGGTGTAGGTGCTGCGGTGGAATAATGATCTCTTGGATGGTTGTTGCCCTAGTATTGGTGAAGCCAAGACCTCTGGTGTTTCTTTAAAACGCACAGTGCTCTTTCGTCGATCAACTCCTACTGCTGCAGGTTTATCTTCTATCTCCACTTTATCTTTCTGATTTAAATGTCTTTGAAAGGATTCTAAGAATTTGTTTACTTGACCGGGTAACGGGTCATCAACCCCTTTCGCAAGGATCCATATCTTTCAAGTGGAGTAATAGATCTTGACAGAGATGAGTTGGGAGATTGCTCATCCTGTGGAATAAGAGAATGAAAAAAATCGAGCTGATAAATGCGCCCTCTGCAAGGATGTTCATAAGAGTTACGTAGCAGGAACACTTTTCAGATTCTGCTCGTCGGTAATGATGTTTTTAATTTTTTTTACATTTATTAGGTTAAGAATATCAAAAAAAGTTCGTAAAACCATTTTACTTTTTACTAGTAAAAATTTACCCGGCGTTTCTCGACATTTTAAAATATTTCAAGTGACTTTAAGGCATTTCAAAGGTTTTCATAGGGGCTTCAAGTGATCTTAGGGAATTTTAAGATATTTTATGTAAGGTATTTCATTTGGTTTTAAGTAACTTCAAAGGATTTTTAAGATTAAAAATCAGTTAAAGAATTTTTAAGAGTTTTCAAAATATTTCAAGATATTTTTAAACGAGTTTGAAAGAGTTATCATTAATAAGATATTCGAGAGATTTCTATATAGATTTCATAAGATTTCAAGGCATTTTAAGTGATTTTAATGAATATTATAATTCATTAATTTTAATTAATTAAAAGGAACTTTGGAATTTTAATTAAAAGTAACTTTGGAATATTCTTAACGATTTACATTTGGTTTTAAGTAACTTCAAAGGAATTTTAAGATTAAAAATCAGTTAAAGAATTTTTAAGATTTTTCAAAATATTTCAAGATATTTTTAAAAAAGTTTGAAAGAGTTATCATCAATAAGATATTCGAGAGATTTCTACATAGATTTCATAAGATTTCAAGGCATTTTAAGTGATTTTAATGAATTATAATTCATTAATTTTAATTAATTAAAAAGAACTTTGGATTTTTAATTAAAAGTAACTTTGGAATATTCTTAACGATTTAAAGACGTTTAAAATGATTTAAAAGGATTTTAAGTGATTTTCGGGAATTTAAAGGAATCTTAAAGAGACTTTAAAAATTTTCAAAACATCTTTAAATTTAATTCTAAGGATTTACAAAAGATTTAACAAGATTTAAATCTTGATTAAAGATTAAAATCCTTTTATATCATTCTAAAATGTCTTCAAATCGTTAGAAATATTCCCAAGTTCCTTGTAATTAAATAAAATCACTTGAAATGTCATGAAATCTTTTGAAATCTATAGAAATCTCTTGAATATCTTTTTCATAACTCTTTCAAACTCTTTTAAAAATCCCTTGAAATATTGAGAAAACTCTTAAAAATTCTTAAACTCATTTTAACTCTTAAAAATCCTTTAAATTTACTTAAAACCAAATATGAAATATTTTAAAATATCTTAAAATTCCCTAAAATCACTTGAAATCTCTATGAAAATCTGAAATCTTTTAAAATGCCGGGAAACACCGAGTAAATTTTTGCTAGTAAAAAATAAAATGGTTTTGAGAATTCTTTTTTGATATTCTTAGTCTAATAAATGTAAAAAAAAAAAATTAAAAACAATGTTCATCTGAAACTTCAACCCAATATGGCTTATTAAGTTGAATTTATCTAATATGTAAACCGAAAAAATTAAATAAATAACCTCCAGACTTTCAAAATTAAAAACATCATTTATGAGAATTATTTGGAATTATATAAACAATTACAAAATAAAAGTACTAACAAGAACACAATTATTTTCTATTAACACATCTTAGAATTGCTAGAAATTTTAAAATCTTGAAAATCGAAGTCCCAGCAAGTAATCCTGAAAAAAAGTATAATAGTATAACCAAATTCTAAGAAGTATTAATTCTAAATTGTGTGCATGTTAGTAATTAGAGTTCGTAATTGTTTAATTCCAATTGTTCAAAGTTAATGAATAATAGTATAATATTATATATAAGTATATTATCATACTGTTCATTATATAATTTATCCATTTGCATTCAAATCAATAAAATTGTCAATTATTTAAATTTCTTTCAAATGCGGATCAAAATGGTATAAATTATATCATAATAAAATACAATTATATTAGGTGCACAACTTTGCTTCCGCCGATTTTTTCGAAAATTTGAGGCTTTGTTCTGAAAAAGTGATTACCTGTTTATGATTCAAAGTACTGTCCGTCACTAGCCACTACTTTTTTCCATCTTTCGGGTAATTGTCGGATACCATCTCGAAAAAACTTTGCGTCTTTTGAGGCGATCCACGAATCGGTCCATTCTTTAACTTCTTAATAAGAGTGGAAATGCTGCTCAGCTAAGCCATGTGCCATCGATCGGAACAAATGGTAGTCGGAAGGAGCAATGTCTGGAGAATATGGCGGGTGGGGTAAGACTTCCCATTTTAGGGTTTCCAAGTATGTCTTGACGGGTTTTGCGACATGTGGCCGAGCATTGTCATGTTACAGGATAACTTTATCGTGTCTCTCTTGATACTGTGGCCGTTTCTCCTTCAATGCTCGACTCAAACGCATCAATTGCGTTCGATACCGATCCCTTGTGATAGTTTCACTCGGTTTCAACAGCTCATAATACACCACACCGAGCTGGTCCCACCAAATGCAGAGCATAACCTTGGCACCGTGAATATTCGGTCTGGGCGTAGATGTGGAGGCATGTCCGGGTATTCCCCATGATTTTCTGCGTTTGGGATTATCGTAGTGGACCCATTTTTCGCCGCCGGTTACAATGCGATGTAAAAAACCCTTCCGATTCTGTCTTTGAAGCAGCTGTTCACAAGCAAAGAAACAGCGTTCAACGTCTCTTGGCTTCAATTCATAAGGAACCCAATTTCCTTGCTTCTGAATCATTCCCATGGCTTTGAGGCGTTTCGAAATTGCTTGTTGAGTGACTCCCAATGATTCTGCTAATTCTTCTTGCGTTTGGCACAAATCTTCAGCAAGTAATGCCTCCAGTTCGGAATCTTCGCAAATTTTTTCTCTTCCGCCGCCATGCCGGTCCTCGACATCAAAATCATCGCTTTTAAAGCGTTGAAACCACTCACGACACGTTCTTTCACTAAGAGCAGCGTCACCATAAGCACTTGAGAGCATTCAATGAGCCTCAGCCGCAGTTTTCTTCAAATGAAAGCAGAAAATCAACACTTCCCGCAAATGACGAGAATTTGGCTCGAAAACTGACATCTTCGATCGAGAATACACTTCTGATGCAAACACAAATTCACTAATGTGGTGCTGTCGTTATGTTGACAGATGTCCAAGCTTACTGTATGAAATTTTTGACCTGCCTATTTCAACCGACACTTACCGCTGCAGCCATCTATCGAAAAACGGCGGAAGAAAAGTTGTACACCTAATAATATTAACGCTAGTTATTATATATAATAGTATTTATTACACAGCCACACAAAAAAAAAGTGTCGTGATCTGGACATGCCACCTATCCTATCCTACGTATTTTGACGCGCTGAATCCGAATCCGAGGTCAAAATTCGTTTTCCAGTTCAGCGATTCGACATAACCTCAAAAGCGTAGAAAAATCAGTGTTTTCCGTGTTGGAGATGTCATGATGTTGTGGCATGTCATGAGGCAGTTTAATATCTGAAGATCACAACTTTTTTTCATGCTTTGATAAAATCACAATTAGCAAAATGCCAGAAAATTCGATTAAAGCTCTTCAGCCTAATTCCTTTTTGCTGTATCGTGTCCTCTTCTCTTCGAAGGATTGATGCAAAGGGTTTCGCTTTCGCTTTTGACCCTTCGAAACAGTTTCTCTTTTCAGCATCCAACAAAAATCAGACATCATAACCTCATCCCATCTACCCTGATAGCTTTGTTTCATGATTTTTAAATCTTGATGGAACCGTTCGCCTTGTTCTTCGCTGTAGTCGCCAACATTGTCGGGGAACCTATCTAAGGCTGAATATCACAATTTATTCTCATTTTTCGTGCTTTATCGAGGTTACAGGTTAAAGGAGGCTGAAGGTTGTTGGAGGACAACGTGTTCGCTTAATTCTGACAGCCTCATTCATCATTAGAATGGACATGCCTCATCCCCAACACAGAAAACACTGACTTTTCTACGTTTTTTGAGGTTATGTCGAAATGCTGAATTGGAAAACGAATTTCGACCTCGGATTCGGATTCAGCGCATCAAAATACGTAGGATAGGATAGGTGGAATGTCCAGATCACGACACTTTCTTTTTGTGTGGCTGTGTTATTTATATTAATATTAATATCACATTTAAAATATTTTACTCCTGAAAAAACAGAACCTCAAAATCTACGTAATATAAGAATCGCGCGAAATATTCAAATCATTAAAATAACCAATTTGTTAAATTTCTTTCAATTTTCGGATCCAAATAGAAATAAAACTGTTATAATCTATTCTATTATAATATAATTTCAATATTAACATTAACAATATATATAGTAGTATTAATATTAATATTCTACACCTGAGAAACTTAACCTCAAAATTGACGCATGGAAATATTAAAATTGACAATTTCTTGATGTTCTTGATTTTATTTCAAATGTGAATCAAAAGATATATAAATAGATAGGCCGCCAGAAGTTTTCCGACCGGCAATCGTACATCTTCGACTTTTGCTCTGTTTTACCATTTTAGTTCCAACAAAAAACCAATGAACATAGGGTGCGCCTCGGAAAATCAAGCAAAATCCAATGCACAGGATGAGCAATCTCCAACCTCATCTCTGATCTTGATCATCTTCTCCCTCCGAAACTGCAGTAATGTTTAAGTGGATTGGTTTATTTGAATTAAATTGATCTAGGCCTTCATTATCCCAAAAATAAGATTGGTGTTCAGTAAGTGACTTATCAAATTCAGCTACAGATGAATTTGACATGAAAGAACTGCTTCTTTCATGTCCCTAGTCTTTACCATCCCTACTGGGGAACCGTGTTCGGTTGGTCTGTTATCTCCCTCATCAAAATTATCACTGTCCTCACCACTGGTGTAGTTTGGACTAAGATCTACTATGATATCTGAAACTCCTAGAAGTTTCTCAGAAGGATTTTTGTGGAAAATACCATCTTCTAGGGCAGTCGAAGTAGGTAGTATGCTTTTTGTGATACCATCTCTAGCGAGCTTATCTGCGGCTTCATTACCCTCTACTCCTTGATGCCCTGGAACGTGATTCCATGTAACATCTAGAGGAGCTAAAGCTTTTCTTAGTTCTTCGAGTTCTACTCTATTTACTACCGGCTTCCCATCGGCGCGCCGGTCTTCCACCCATTAGTGTATTTCGGCAGAATTATTGTCTGCCGCCCTTGAGCACGCTGAGAAATGTTCCAGGGATGATCAGGGCCAAACCATATACCTATGCCTCCCTCCGATTCTCCTTTCTGATTGTAAACACAAGCTCCGTCTATATATACCTCCGTCGGTTGACCCGTTTGACTGGGGAACCATGGATTTGGCAGATAAGACTGAGTTCTTTCTTCTATAATTTCCTTCGCCGGAATTACAAGAGTCGGTCTCAGACTCGGAAGTGTGGAATAGTCTTTCCTAAAAACGGGCGCGTCGGAATCTTCGCTATCCTCGGATGGCGAGGCCTCCTGTTCATACGTAGGTTCGATTCTCTTACGTGACCGTTGTTTCAGTCTAGTTGCTATCGTGCTTCTGTCCAAGACGGGTTCGTTGTAATAAGCAGATGGCTGGTATGGTCTGTCCGTGTCATCAATGGAAATTCCCGGTAACCTTTGCCGCGATCCCCTTGTGGTCTGAATGACAGGTTATTTCTGTAAAACTGATTGGGTTGAAAGTTTCGGGGCACCTTTTTCTACGGAAGGGATGGAACGACACCTGAAGTGGAAGGTTTTCGATTTTGATTTGTGATTTTATTTCCGAACTAGTTGACGGTTTTTACATTCTCATCAGAGAAGGTATTAGATTTGTGTAAAATTAGATCCCCCCAGTTTTTGTCAAATGACCACGTTTTGAGACACCCTGAACCCGAAAAACATGTTTTTACGTGTGTGTGTGTGTGTGTGTGTGTGTGTGTAGATTTTTAGTTTGTGATCACGATAACTTTCGAAATAATTGACCGATTCGATTTGCCTTTGGTATACTCTTTTAGTGTCCCAAAATGAAGGTCAAGTTCGTTCGCCAGCCATTTTGGATAAAAATTCAAAAAGTTGGAGCATTTTGAAAAATTTTTAAACCACTTTTTTTTAATTTAAAAATTCTAAAGACGGATGTTTGTATTACTCAAAAATTGGAACAATTTTTCCTAATGACTTTTTTGGATGAAAAAAAAATTGAATGACATAACATTTTGAAAATCCAAAAAAATGAAAGAAAACTTAAATTAGAAGCCAAACAACACACGATATGAAAAAAAGTCTAAAGATAAAAAATGTTTCTTTTTGAACACCCTATAGGATAGGCATAACAACTTTTTGAATTTCCTTAAAAAATTGAAAATTCAAATTTTGAGCCAAATAACGCGAGATGCAAAGAAAAATATAAGGAACATAGTTATTCGTCTTAAAAAGATCTACAAGTTCTCCTTTGACCATTTTTCAATAGGATGAGTAGTTTTCGTTTTAATCATGAAAAATATTGTTAAACAGAGCCGAGCGCGAAGCGCGAGTGCCCTGATGAGAATGTGCTCCTTAAGGTCGATAGAACCTTAAGTAAATTAGTTAACTTTTGCAATCAAAGCAGTAATTTAATTTAATTTAAATATAGTTTAATTAAATTTTAAAAAATATATAAAAATATAAATTACAAATATAAAAAAAATAAATTAAAATATAAAAATATAAATTATATATAAAAAACTAGCTGTGAAGTTGTATCAACTTTTGTGCTCATTCAATGAGCACTTTGCTTCCTGTAAGCAAATATGATTTGCTTCCTCATAGAGGAAGCATTAATTATTCTTTACATCAACATTAAATTTTGATTATTTGAGAAGTTTTATTCGAAAAATTCATTTTCAAAAATTACAATAAAGCACAATTTTCAATAGGATTTCTAGAAAGGGCTTCTACGCCACGATTTAATTTTCCTTTCTTATATTCGAATTTATACTGGTAATTTTTTAATTTATATCTCCAGCGAATGAGACGCGGCCCAGGATTATCCACGTAGGTAATCCAGTGCACCGACTCATGATCGCAGGCCAAAATAAATTCCCTTCCATAGAGGTATGGTCTGAAATTATTTATTGCATAAACTACTGCCAAACATTCTTTTTCAGTTGGGTCATAATGTTGTTCTGTACTAGTCATAATTTTTGAATAGTAGGCGATAGGCATATCCAATTTGTCTTCCTCTTGGGTGAGGACTGCCCTTATTGCATACTCGGATGCATCTGTGGTTAATTTAAATATTTTGGAAAAGTCTGGATATCTTAGGATAGGTTCATGACATAGTGCGTTTCGTAATTTATCAAAACTTGCCTGTTGAGCAGGTCCCCAAACAAATTTTGACTCTTTCTTTAGTAAGTCGGCCATTGGTTTCTGCGTAATCATAACCTAAAAGTGCGGAAAACACGGATTTTCGCTATATTTGACCACCAATAACATAGTGAATTTTAATTATTTTTCAATTGTGATAAAACCATCAAAAAGGGCCAATTTTCAGCTTTTCATTTCACTATTTAAATGTATGATTTGCATTTTTCTAACTGGAGATATCGCCGATTAAAAAAAAAAATTACAGGTTTCGCAATAACCGACATATGGCGGGAAAAAACGATAGGACGTCCAATTTGTTTTTTTATTCTTATTTCTGATGAAAGAGGCATTATATGAACGAGCAATCATTGTCGGCAGGTAGGAATCTGCTATTCCAAACCCAAGTAGGCTGAAACCTCATAACCTCACACAATAACATCAACCCCACGACAGGCAGGGTTTTGTTTAAAAAAATACAAGTACGCTATAACACCATAACCTCAAACGAAATAACATCAAACCTACGAGAGATAGGGCTCTGCTATTCAAAGCCCAAGTACGCTGTAACCCCATAACTTACCGCTTTTTTCCCGCCATATGTCGGTCATTGCGAAACCTTCCTTTTTTTTTTAATCGGAGATATCTCTAGTTAGAAAAATTCAAATCATACTTTTAAATAGTGAAATGAAAAGCTGAAAAGTGGCCCTTTTTGATGGTTTTATCAGAATTGAAAAATAATAAAAATTCGCTAAGTTATTGGTGCTGAAATATATGGTTGGAGCAATTCTAAGACCGCATTCGGTTTCTACGCCAAAAATTACTTCGGAAATGACTCCTACCTTTTCTTGAGCAAAACCATGCATACCTGTGTAATCTTTGATTTCAACCTTTCGACTTCCCACTCTCTTCCTATCTCTAACAGTTCTTCGAATGACTGAAAGTCGTATCTACTAATATATGTTTTATATATGAGACGCATATTCTCATACGCTTTTCGAAACTCCCACTCTAAGGGTTTCCTAGGGCTAAGCATACTGAACAACTTTCTTATCTCTGAGATATGAACCTAAGTCTTGATTTTCTTTTTGATTGCAAAATATGTTATATCCCGTTTTAAACCTAATAATGTCTTCTAAAAATTGTGCAGGGCTGTCCATTTTGTTGTTGGAAAATTTAAATGGCCAACCAGACAATATTTGGAATGGTGTTTGTACCATACCATATGGGAAATACGTGGCTGGGATTGTATCCCGCTGTTGGGGTGGTTCACCTTCTTGTCTATCATTTATTTCGTCTCGCATAGTTAAAGATCTACGCGCCGACCTTTCTCTTGCGTACGATATACGAGATCTATTCATGCTCGACCTATCCATGTATGGTTCTCTATCTTCCCTATCCAGATTCTGTGTTGTTTCCGTAAAATATCTTAATTCTACTTTTTCTCTACGCGGTTTCTTATTTCCGTTCTATCTTCGTTAAATTCAATTAATCGAACCCATTGCCTATCCTATTTCTCCGCGTATGGATTATTTTCCTTTATTTTTAAATATTCATTTTATAATTTCTTAAAATAATAATCCATCGCGTCTTTTGCTGCTCGTATTTCCTCTAAGTCCTCACGGGTTACTCTGTCTTTATTTCTTATTCGGGAATAAATTTTTTCTATGTTACCTGTTACGGTGCCTCTTGTGGTGTTGGAGTCTAGGCATCTCTCTTTCCTTGTCCTGTCAGTCTCTTTCAATCGGTCTCTGAGTATTTGTCGGAGTTTGAGTTACTGTTTGAGTTTTAGGTATTGTTCCTAATTCCCTTATTTCGTTAGAGTCTGGGAATCCTGTGTAGTACCATTTTAATGTACGTCTTTTCGTACTCGCGAACTCATCCTCCCTACTTCTTAACGCTCCAAGTGACAAGTCCTCTTCGTTAAGAGTGAAACGATTTCCTACTGCCGAAGTTTTATTTCGCGAACTAAATCCTTTATTTGCTAGAGGAATTCCCGTATTTGTCGGTGTTTCTAACCTTTCAACTTCCCTAACTAGTTCCTCTAGTTCCTCTCACTTGATCCATCTCCCTTCGATCAGTTTCCGCCATCTTTTTCCCCTTACCGGACCTAAGAACCATTCCCCCTGAAGCCATTCTAATCTGGACTCTCGGTTACACTCGCACTCGATTCTATATTATTTATCACCCGGTAGGCAAAATTTTCTAAAATTTTATTCGAATATTATTTCTATACTCAGGTAACTGAATTTTTGGTCGAAATTGTCGAAGGACGTTTATTTTGAGAGATACCGCTTGGACTGGCGCCCAAATATCTCTAAAAATTAATTAAAATTATTTATCTTATTGTCGAAATTTGTCTTAATATTTTCTTTAAAAATGTACCTTTAAATTTATTCTCGTCTCGAAAATCATTTTGTTTGATTAAAATATCTTTTTTTTGGCCCTCTGTGCGTCCCTTACAGAGACTTTTGATTCAATAAATAAATAAAAAAAAGCTAACGTCACAATATACGCTCTCGAGATTAGGTAGGACCACGAAAAAAGCATGAAATATGTATGCAAAACTAGATAATTTGTAAGAATATCATATTAGATATATTCTTCTTGAAATATATTTTAAAAAACCTATTTTTGGAATTTGGATATTGAAACCACTTCAAAGCTTCCTTTACGAAGGGAAAACAGGGGAATAGCAGTAGAATAAAAAAATACTCACAAAGCGTAAATTCTTTTTCAGGATATTGTAAATAGTTTTTGACGAAATCTTTAATAGACTGCACAGTTTCAAGCGGTCCAAACAATCCTTGAAGCACCAACTGATCCGGAAATTGTATCCTAATTATGGCCCTTTGATATTTGTGTAATTGGCGCAACGTTTCTGTATCATTTTCCAATTGACGTTGGGATTCTGTTAAGAGTGGTGATTCTTCAATTTTTTCAAGAGATTTTTTTGTGTCTCGCAAAAGCACTTTTGCATCCTCAACCGTTAAGTCAAAGAAAGAATCCGGTAATTCCTCTTGAGGAATAGCTTTTGCTCCTGCTTGATTAAACACGAGCGCATTTCTTTCTCCCAACTAGAAGCAGATGTAATGAATCTTAAAAGTGAGCTGTAAGAATTAAATAATATTAGATTAAACTGGTTAAAAGAGAAGTCTTTTTGAGATTTCAGCAATTCTAAAAGAGATAATTTCAAAGAAGTAAACTGGAATCTGTAAATGAAGATCTGGAGATTCTCCAAATCAGATTTCCAAGGTCTGATTCGTCGTGGCTTTCAATGGCGTTGGAGTTCAAAGGGAGTATCTCTGAACATGAAAAGCCGATGCCCCCCCCCCTCACCCTTTCTCGGTGTGACTTTCTAGATGGTCAGATCGTCCCTTTATAACTTTTAGGATATGGTCGATTCGACTCTCCATTTATGTTCAGCTTGACCATCAGCAGATGATCAAATCGACTCTCCCCGATGGTTGAGTCGACGCTCTACGTGACCAGCAAACAAATCGACTCTCCACGAGGGTCGAGTGACGGCCATACTGTTTCCGCGATTTTCACTTGTTTTTGCAAAGGACATGTTGAATACATTGGACGTTTCTATCTATTTTCATAAGCCTCCATAGGTGCATGGAAAATCGTCCGACTGTTGCCCGGAAGACCCGTGTTCGATTCCCGCCAGGCAGCCAGCATGGTTTTCTTCTATCTCGATCTTTCTGTTTCAGTTTATAATATAATACATATAATAATT
Source organism: Synergus gifuensis (assembly GCA_904066015.1). Taxonomy (NCBI): domain Eukaryota; kingdom Metazoa; phylum Arthropoda; class Insecta; order Hymenoptera; family Cynipidae; genus Synergus; species Synergus gifuensis. The sequence continues at coordinate 29,829 of CAJFCO010017187.1, forward strand.
CTAGGTTTCAGAGTATACATATATATATATGTGATTTCTAATGATCTCAATTCTAATTTAAATAAATATAAAATTATGTTCAATGTAAATAGTGTTTCTTTTTTGATGATCGCATCGAATCTCCGTAATGGTCGAATCGACACTCCGTGATGATTGAATCACTTTTCTGGGATGATCGAATCGATCCTCCGCGATGGTCACGTTGAACCTCCTATTTTGACGCTCTAGAGAAGGCCAATTTGACGATCTGGATGGCTGTTCCATAGTCGACCCTCAAATATAGTCAGTCTGACCCTCTAGAGATTCAGGCTGACCTTCCATTTTTCTCCGTGTGATAAGTAACATAATTTTAGTTTCTCTAAGGGAAATAAAATTTTTTTTGTAACGTCTATTTTGTCATAATTACTAACAATTCTAACAAATATACATACCATATATAGTAGAGTTGTTAGAAATTACAGCAAAATAGTCGTGGCATTCAAAATGTCCTTTCCTTTTATAACATGTCATGACAAAAAAAAATTGTTTTTATAATAATCACTGCATCTCGCACTGCACCTAATTTATGTTTCAAATTAAATAATCACACATACACGGTGTCTTATACATATAATCGCACGCTACACGCTTTAAAAAATCGCACTCGCTGGGGAACCGAACCCCCGACCCTAAAATCTAATACGCACGCCCTAACGGCATGAGCTATTTACTCGCTGGGACTTCACTTCATTTCACTTCACTTAAAGTTGTATGTAAAAAAATCGATCTCTGGTAGAATTTTTTAAAAAAGGAGCTATATTTAAATAGAATGATGATTTATATGCTAAATTAATTTCAAATTTTTTGACCTTTCTGATGCGGAGATAATTAATGTCCAAGTTGACTACTTTAACATGTAATTCATGAGGAATGCATAGGCACTCTCCAAATTTTCATTTTTAGTAACTAAATGCTCTGGTAGAGAATTTTAAAAAATGTCAGTATTTTTGCTGCTTCAAAATACAAACTTTTGAAAAAAAATCAAATTTATTCACCACGTACTTTAATAAATAATCTAATAAAATACATTGAAATTTTAGTAAGTGTCAAATGGATAACCTAACCATATTGGGATTTGGCAACACTGTTCCCTCTCTCTAGCTTACTTGCTATAGTTACTCGATATTTCATGTTGTTGGCATTTTTTGGTATTTTCCACTGATTTTATATTGACGGCAGAAGATTTTATTTTCCTCGCCCGACGGCGCCCGACGGCGCCCGACGGAACCCTACTATTTTACGGGGATGCAATTGAATTCAACCTTACGCCAAGCTTTATCGTTGAAAAGCCAGAGATAATTTTGAGAAACATATTCTTAAGTTTTTGTTTACTTTACACATTTTAACTTATTATTTCCACTTTAGTATAATAAAATTCACATTGGTTAAAAAAAAAACGCCAAAAGCACAAGTGCAAAACAATTTCAATCGAAAACCGGAGACACAGCTGTTGATTGTGCATACAGCTATTTTATGTTACCGTAACATAAATTTTTAAACCTGAGACATAATTTCTGCATTTTATGTAGAAATCTGTAATTTTACATTACACTCGACGTTCTCAATATCAACGAAATTCAAGCCAGAGGCGTTCGCAATATCAACCAAATTCCTTTTCTCAAATGTCACATCCATTGCGCATACGTATCGCGTCATATTGTGGAAAAATTTGAAACGTCAAAAGCGTATTGCATAGGTTAAATGTATGTAAGTGTATCATTTTTCAAAGAAGAAGGTTCCTGTTAAAAAATGGATATACTAAACAAAGAAAACTATGTGAGTAAATGAATTTAATTTGTAGTTCTACTAATTTTCACCTATAGGTGAAAATTATAAAAAATTATACCTTCAATGAGTGTAGCATAGTGCGTTTTGTTTTGCTTTAATATAAACTGTTTCCTGAACAAACTAAATTTTTGTTTAATAATTTAATATAAATAAAATTTAGGATATATTATTGCTCACATAGATGTTTGATTTTAAGAATTTTAATTTCATTCAACACAATGTCGGCATCTGCTTGGATGCTCTTCGCGCGCAGTTTAAAATGCTAAAAAAATATTATTTTTATTGTTAATTATTAATAATGGCATTTCAAATTATAAAAATATCCAAAAAATCGAAATTAATAAATCTTGATAAAAATGAAAATTAATTAAATGCATATTCAAGTGAGTACCATAGGATATTCTTTATTTACAGAATATGTATTTAATTAATATTTATTTTTATCGAGAATTTTTTAAATGGACATTTGTATAAGTTGAAATGTCATTATTTATAACAAAGAATAAAAATAATATTTTGTAGCATTTTAAATTGTGCGCAAATAGCAACTACACAGATACCGAGCGCAACGCGTGCGCAGTGGTATCAAGCGAGAATTTAAGTAGGCGCTGGTTGATATTGCGAATGAAATGCGGTTTTTATTGCGAACGGATTGATATTGCGAACGTTGATATTGGGAACGTCGAGTGTAGAATTAGTAAATTTATGTTACAGTGTTGTAATTTTATGTCAAAATCTTCTAATTTTACGACAAATTTAGTTTTACTACAAAAGTATCATAAATTCATGTTTTGTGACAAAAATTGGTAAAATTATGTTACATTTCCTATTATAAAAAGGACATGAATTTCGGCTATCTTCATAGCGTTACCTTTACATGCATTTCCTGCATAAACACTGGTTACGCATGAAGTGAGCATCAAGTCGTGAGTATTCTCGACTTGGCGCGAGGATTTAAATTTTCATTTCACTTTCTATAAACGAAATACGCGCGCTCAAGTGCGCGCCTAATCTCGTAGATACTATAGATGGCAATGCGCATTAGAAAAAATCTTAACGAATATGACCAATTAAAACGCTGCCATTCTCGCCAACCTAACTCCCTTCTAGTCTTTACTTTAACAGTATTTTTAAAATTTAGTAACTTATGGTAACTTTTAGTGATTTTGTGGCCAATTGAGATTATGGCCAACTGGAACTATGGACCAATCAATACCTACCGTCAATACTGCTTCTATAAACGCAACAGATTAATTTTTAATAATTATATATTTTTAAGCTAATACATGGATTGTTTGCATGAAATCCTTCGTCCAAGTATAAGCTGTACTCGCCTGATAACAGAAAATATTTGTTTTTTTGATTATGAAAAAAGTTAGAATAAAATAAGTCACGTATGTATAAATATGTCGTAGGCGAATAGAAGTGACCTTGCGAAACTGACCATTCCTCTAAACGCCTAGACGTTTTATAAAATGCCGGCGAATAGAAGACTGCTCGATCATCAATGCCAAATCCTCCTATTCGCTTAGATCAATTAATAATAATACATAGAAAAAAATTGAAATTGTAATTGTATTCAAATTAATTAATAATTGCAATAAAAATTGTAATTATAATCGAAATAATTAATGTAAAATTTTTTTGTTTGTAGTTTTACCTACAAGGAAAGAATGTCACATTAATAAAATTGTAATTATACTCGAAGTAATTAATAATTACAAAAGATACAATTATACTCCAAACAATTAAAAATTACAACATGATATTGATTTACAAAATCACAATAATTATTTATATCACATGCATAGAAAATATCACTCGAGAATGATACACTTATCCTATAAGTTTATTGCAACATGTTGATGAGGCATGGCAGCGAGAATTGCATTTGAACTTATTTTTAAAACATGAACAACGGTTAGTAGAACATTGCTTAGCTGAAGACATGCAATTACATGTTTTAAACCTCTGAACACCAGATTTTGACTGATGAGAAGCAGCTTCTCGTAATAGGGAAGGTACTTGGACACTCCCCGAATTGACCTTTCCACTATAACTTTTCAAATAATCAAAATTAAAAATTATGTAAAGAAAAGAAAGATTCTTGAGATTGAATTCACAGTTAGTTTACTTTGTAATTATTAATTATTTCGATTATAATTGCAATTTTTATTGCAATTATTAATTAATTTGAATACAATTACAATTTCAATTTTTTTCTATGTATAATTATTAATTAATCTAGGCGAATAGGAGGATTTGGCATTGACGATCGAGCAGTCTTCTATTCGCCGACATTTTATAAAACGTCTAGGCGTTTAGAGGAATGGTCAGTTTCGCAGGGTCACTCTTTTATTCGCCGGCGTTTCATGAAACGCCTAGGCATTTTATAAAACGCCGGATTCTTCTATTCGCCTACGACATATATACATAATAAGTATTTCCCAAAAAAAATTTGAAAAAATATGATTTTTTCCCTTTAAAACCCATGTAACTCCTTAAAAAATTTCAAAAAATTCATGAATTTTTTTGAGTACTTCTAGAATTTGAATTCACGATTTTTTAAGGACAAAAGGTATAATGTATAAGGTATATGTATTTACATAACAAAGTCATAAAAATGACTAGATTCGTGTCTCAATAGGCAATCGATATGGTAGGCTTTTTGACAAAGCGTTGTATAACCTCAGTATAATTCCAAATGATGGCTCTGTTCGCACGGTATGCCGTCAGAGTTCAAAAAAGACTCTTGTTTGTAAGAGTCTGAGTATTTTCGTAACGCTCTTGAGTTACGAAAATACGAGCACATTGACCAGCAGAGGTGAGTCAATGTTTTTAACCACAAGTGTATGTAGGGTTATGTACGTGGTTATGTCAAAAAGCCTACCATATTGATTGTCTATTGAGGCACGAATCACGCCATTTTTATGATTTCGTTATGAAAAGTATCGTACGGAACTTGTGTGAACTGACGGTTTTTTTTGAAACTCACGCGCTGTTTTGTAACTCGTCTTCGGCAAAGGCGCCTTCGGCGCCTTGCCTACGACTCGTTACAAAAACATCACGCTCGTTTCAAAAAAGCCGTCAGTTCACACATGTCACGTAATATACTAAATAGTTAAATTTCTGTTAAAAAATATTTAAATTTCCTGAAATGACCTAAAACTATAAAAATATTTAATATTGTATATATTATAAAATATTTATAACTAAGTATGTATATATTCTATATTCTATAGAATCTCATTGCGGGGTGGAAGCTCGCAGAAGGGAAGGCCGCCATTTTGTAATGTAAAAAGGGTATACATATCCCAGGCCTCAAAGTCCCTCTAGGATAAAAAATAGGATACATAGGGTACTTTTTTTCTCACTCATAGGGTACTTTTTTTCGCTCAAAGGGTACTTTTTTACGAAAAAATTATATTAAAAAAGTGATTAAAAGTAATAAAAGGTAATTCAAAAGTGCAATATGCTTATTTTATTATAATCTGTCTGAATAGAACAATGCGAACATGAATATTAAACAAGTGTTTATATCTACATACAAACGCAACAATATTTTTCAAACTATAAGAGATGAATATTCCGTAGTAATAAATAGTATATTATACATCTTAAGTTTTTTATACTTTGGTTGAAGCTAGGTACATAATTATATGTAATAGCACATATTATTTTGCATTATTACGACTACGATAGAATCTGCTCATATCTGTACATTGTCTAATGTAACTTAAAATCTTTAAGTATAAATATTACTTACTTAGATTTCAGTCTTTTCTTGTTATTAAGTACGCAAATCATAGGTAAACATTATTACTACGATCAGGATTGTCAATGAATATCACAATATCGTACAGTGAATTATAATTATTTAAAACATAGAATTAAACATAGAATTATTATAAATTCCAAGAAAAAGAACCTCTAATTTAAGACTGAGAATCATTAAGACGTCTTTTCTTTATTACCGAATTTATTATTTGAGATTTTCTTAACCCTATGTCTAAACTTTAACTCATCTACTGTCTTTCTTTTCAGTTTTTCCTTTTCTCGTAAATTTTCTAAACTTTTAACTATTTCTGACATCGCTGGATCTGTAATAGCTTTTTTTGTAGCATCTTTTAATACTTTTTGCATGGACTCAGCATCGCTTTCTGCTTGTTTGTGAAATTTATTAGCAATTTTTAAATCTTTTTCTAATTTTTCAACAGTTTTATTCTCCTTATTTATACTACTTAACAGAATTTTTTCATCAGCTTTCCTTTTCAGTTCAGCAGCTGCTTGTGAAGCCTTTTCTTCTGCAATTCTTTTCTGATCTTCTAAATAAAGTTGATATGATTTGTAAGCACCCTGTGACAGATTCTGCAAGTTCAGGTACTATGGGAACTTTGTACATCATGTTGTCATATTTTTTCAAAGCATCGGTAATTTCTAGCTTCGCATTCAGAGTTCTTTCAGACATATTGGATTTATCTTCGGTTAAAATTTGCGACGATTTCGAAAATCCTCTTCCTACGTCAGCATTACCATGCGAGAGAGCAAGAGCACTTTGTACAACTCTTTTTAATACAGAGTACTTTGGATGTGTCTGATCCTGGAGTGAAAATACATAGTTCCAATAAGAGTCGATTCTTTCGTCTTTGTTTAGCGTAAACCTGACCGCTTCATCAAATTGTAGAAGTTTCCATTCGCAAGATAAAATATCAACATCTAAATTATGGAGTGGCAATAAGCTTACAATCCTTGTGATGTAAGATTCGCTTTCTGGTTTCTTGATATTCTCAGGCGAGGCACTGAAAATACTTGAAAATTTCAAACGATGGAATTTTTTTAGTAATATGTTTAATCGCGGTCCCGTAAAATTGTTTAATTTCAGTCATAAGAGTTAACTCTTCTTTCTTTGGCTCAATGGATTTGAATCTAAAACTGACTGCTTGACAATATTGGATAAAAGAATGGTAAGAAAACTTTTCAACAGCACATACAATACATGTATGAGTGGTTCTCATTTTTTGCATGATTAAAGTAAATTCAGTGGTAAAGATTTTCGCAGCATACACCACGAACTGCAACGTACTTTTCAAGCTAGGTTCGCTTTTTGGAACATACCATCTCTGTGGTGAAAATAATAATATATTTTAAGTACGAAATCAGACGGGTCTAATAACAACTCATTAGAACCTTTTAAAAACCCATTGTGAACAATGTGTATATCACAAGTACCTAAATCAATTAAGGATTTGGATTTTAATCTTTTTAATTCCTCTTGAAATAAACTGATAACGGTCTTGTTAACGTTAGGTCCATCATATCCCAAAGCCAATACTTATTTGAATGACTAATCGTTTGAATCAAGTGCCTTTTTCAAAGAATCAAATAAAATTCGACCCGTTGCTTTCCCCAAAAAGTAGGTTACCAAATGCCTGCATACTATCTTCTGTTCAGTGCGAGACCAAAATCTAATTAGGATTTGCAGCTCTTTTTTGCTTTTCACGTTGCTCATGTCATCGAAAAGTAGTGAAAAAAGCACGTCACAATGCTGAACATCAGCAAGTATTTGCTTATGAAAATAAGGCTCTAAAGCTTCTGTAATCAGATACTGTGCTTTACCAGGCGATAAAGAAAATTGCTCTGGGAAATCGTTTGGAAACATTACTTGATAAAGTTGTTTTTTTCCGGCACATGATGCGATAGAGCTACAACAACAGTTTCCATGCACAAATGAAGTTCTGCTTTTACTGCAGCTGCTTTCGGATTAAAAACAGTAATATTACTTATCTGGTTACATGATGTTAAAGACGCTGCAGTTGATCATGACAATTGCAGAGCTGTTGACTCACAGGAAGATGTTTGAGATAAAATTTCAGTAGATGACCCGGATGATGGCATTGAAGACGCTCTTAATAATATTTGTCCTGATTTAAGTTTCGATAAATTTAAGATATGTTGCTTTGTTTTGGCATGTTGCTGCAATCTATCAAATCCCTTTTCAGTCTTAAAAGGTGTATTCGGACAAATCAAGTAGATACAAGAATGTGGATCAGTTGGGTGTTTTTGCGCCCAATTTGATACTATAGTTCCATTAGGATCAGTCAATGACAACCATCTGTCTTGAAATTTTATATTTTTTTTGCATCTTTGGTTTGATGTGTGAACTTAAAGTGCCTGGAACATAATTTTTCACAAATGAAGATTAATAAAAATACAACAAAAATATATAATTGAACCTCTCGACAGTGTAACCCTGCATGAAATATTTCACTTTAGAGCGGGGAGCTAATTGGACGTAGCTCAAACCCAAGTGAGCAATAATCTCCCCACTCCGAGGTGAAATATTTTTTGTGAGGTTATACTATCCCGAGGCTCAATTATTTAAAAAATTACTGTTGAATATTTTCTAAAAATTAATATACTCCCTTTAATTTTTATATAAAATTTAAGCTATGCTTAAAAAATTACTTCAACAACCTACGATTTCTTTTTTTAAAAAAACACGTATTCATATTCAAAAATTGAAAATTTTTTTTAATTATCACAATGAGAGTTATTTTTTCTGAATTAAATGAAATTATATTTGTAGAAAATATTATTAAAATTATAAAATAAAAATTCAATTAACCGAATTCAAGAGCAGTAAGAGCATTTTCAACAAACAGATGAAAATGAAAAGTGAAAATTGAGCATTAAACGACTGATATTGACATGAGTAAATGAACTATAACCTAAAAAATGTTTACGAATTGGAATAGATTCCACGCTGCATTATAAATAAAACAAGTAATAAAATATTAATTTAGAAATAAATTTAGATGCAATGAATTTAATTCCAATAAATAATATGATAAGCTTACCTGGAATTTCCAGTTCTTCATTTAAATGCAAGACACACTCGCCATTTTCACATTCCACGAGACCAAAAAGGAAAAAACGTGTCCATTCGAAGGTGGTCCCAGGGGTCCCACAATATGTCTAGCTAGGTTCGTAAGATGTGCGTACGTATCTTCGATGCACGTTATTAGCATCTCACTCCCTCAAATTTGAAACAAACGAGAGGGAGTGAGAGACATATGTTAAGGAATATATGCCATTGACTGTACCAGACTGTACGTTCTGACGTCACCAACGCATTGTTACCAACTGTCGCATATTTTGTTGGTTCACGTTTTCCAATCATAACTTCTTGAATTTAGGCGCGCGATATTCAAGCATTACTTTACTTGATAAAAATCTATTTTAAAAAAATGTATCTTATTGACTGAAATAGGGTAATTTAGGGACAAAATCTTGAAAATAGGGGACTTTAGGGACCTCAACTGAATATAGGGGACAATAGGGGATATAGGGACCAATATGTGAGGCCTGATATCCTATTCTACATATTTTCGTGTTTTTTATTTAAATTTCCTGATAAGATTTTACATATTAAAATAGTCGCCTCCCTCCTCCCGCGCGTGATATCATTCTCCGTCAAAAAAACCTCTTTTTGGAAACGAGATTTTGTCACAACTATAAAGCTTCCTCTATGAAGAAACAAAATATTTTGAACTCTTTTGGAATCACTTGAAATATTTCAAATTCTTTAAAATAATAAGAAATGTCTTGAAATCTTCTGAAATCTCCTAAAATTAAGAAATAATATATTGCGTCACGACTCAGCAAACCACGTCTTTAACGTCCGAGACGCTCGCATGAAATTCTTATTCTACAAAAATTTTATAAATTAATTATTTTTAAATAGGAAAAAGTGTAACTTACATATTCTAATTTAATTTCACTTTCCTCAAACTCATCCAACTGTTCCGTATTCCTCAGACTGCTTGCTTCTTCTTTAGACTTCAGACTGCTTGCTACTTTTTTCGACTTTTCGCAATTGCTTTTATAAGCAACATTCAGTTCGACTTGACTTGGTGATACTTCCTTCGCTTGTAAATTTCGAAGTTCACTTTCTTTCATTTTTTTGTCAATTTCTACTTTCACTGATTTAATAGGATCAAATATCTTATTGGAAATGTAGTTTACGATTGAAGATGATGAATTTTCATTTTCTTTAGAAGTAGCCTTTATCTTTTTTGGAATATAAACGTGAGCTTGTTCCTTTTTCTGATTTGGATCACGATGTAAAAGTCTCAGCATTGCTCTACCTTTTGTAATTCCTAAAGATTTTAATGTTGTTTTTTCTAATTCTTCCTTTCCAAAAATCTGAAAAAAAACAATTACTACTTATAATTAAATGTCTTTAAAATTAAATAAGGATTTGATTAATTTCCGGGTTGAGCGAAAAACTTCATTTTTCAAATTCCTTGTAATCTTTTGAAATCCTTTAAAATTCATGAAAATTTCAAAATATTTTAAGCATTTTAAGAAAACTTTTAAATGATTATAAAGGATTTTAAGTTATTTTTCGGGATTCAAGATATTAAAAATATTTCGAGAGATTGTAGACGATTTCAAAAAATTTCTGGAAAACTTAAGAGATTTCTAGTAATTCAAAATATTTCAAAAGTTTTCAAATGTTTTCGAAAGATTTTTATAGATAACTCCGGACCAAGTACCTTTAACAGTCAGACAGTAATCATCATCGAAATTAAATCTACAAATTCCAAGTGCAAGTATTCCCAGTCAGAGAATTAAAATTCTAAATAAAGATACTTAATTGCTCATTTATGTCACGTAATACATTTTTCCCTTTATTTATAAACTAAAAATTAGTCGTGTTTTCCTGAAATATTGTATAGTTGATCCGAAATCTAGTTTACCATTCCCTAACCTAAAATTTCAGATAGTGGAGTGTCGTAGTATTGAGCATTAATTTAATATAAATTTAGTTACTGAAATTAGAAATGATCATGTCTTTTTAATAAAATCGATATCTTGTTTTTGGTTTAACAATTGTGAGTATTTTGATCCAAAATACTATGGGCTGTCCCAAAAAAACTTGCCGAAACTAAATGCATATTTTCCCCCTCTGCAATTTAAGTATTGGCTGTACTATTGAAGGTAGCATACCAAAGACCTTGAAGTTTTATTCTAACCTCCTTAGAAGCAATAACGTAAGAGCCAAGATGAGTGACCTTACGACGGAAGAAAAAGTTTATCTTGTCGAGTGCTTCTTTTTTAGAGGGGGAGCTTATAGGAGATTTCGTATCAGGCCGACCTGTACACGCAAAAAATTTGTCGCTTAAAAAGTCTTCGACTTCGTGTAATAGTCGGGGATAGGTTAGAAAGTCGAATAAATGTTAAGAACCTCCTTATTTAAGAATATGATAGAATAATCGTGTAGCGTTCTGATTTTCTCTGAAAGATCTTATTATTTTTAATTATCTTATCGAATGCTTCAGTCGAGCCAGGGTCAGGTTTTAAAGATAATTAACTGAAAATCGAACAACTTTGTTTTACTGGAAATTATAATAATAATATTTATTCCCTATAATTTACAAATCTAACGGTGTGAATTTAATAAAATAACAAAATAAAGAATGGAATAAGAATCTATGTGGTTGATTTTGTTGTCTGTGTGAAGTTGAATGAATGTGTCTGAACGAAGACGGATGAAGTGACTATTCGTCCTGTAATCATAGATATTTTGGATTTGTCAGACAAAGTACAAATTGACAGATTCGTGAACGAATTAGACATACACAGTGTGTCCCAAAAATAACCGAACTTTTTGGATATAGAATAAAATACACATTATATTACCTTTGAAAGTTATTATTTATTCAAAATAGGTTCCATTAGACTGAATACAACGTTTGGAACGATCAACCAACGCATGCATAGATTTTCTTATGTCATTGATAGAAATGTTTTTCAGCACCTCTGTTCCGGCTACTTGAATGGCTGGGATATCATCATAAAATGCTCCTTTCATCTTGGTTTTCAATTTTGGAAATAGAAAATAGTTACATGGTTATAGATCAGGTGAATACGGAGGGTGGTTGATGAGAGAAATCCGTTTTTTCATCAAAAATTCGTTCACTTTTTTGGTCTTGTGAGGTGGTGCATCATCGTGCAATAAAAACAGCTGTTTTCCTGCTGGATATTCAGGTCTAACACGACCAATTCTTTTCCACAAACGATGTAAAACGTCTAAATAGTATTCTTCATTAACAGTTCGACCTTCTGGAACAAATTCCTTGTGGACAATACCCTTTGAATCATAAAAAGTAATCAACATTGTCTTAATTCAAGACTTCTGAAAACGCAATTTTTTTTGTTTTGGCTCGCCTTTGGTCTTCCATTCAGCAGATTGACGCTTAGTTTCAGGGTCATATTTAAAGCACCATGTCTCATCACCAGTTATGATCGAATCAAGAAATTCTGGATCGTTTTCAGCAGTTTCAACAATGTCTTTGCAATGCTCCACACGAGCG
>CAJFCO010017188.1:0-17326 GCA_904066015.1 Synergus gifuensis
AAAAAAACGGAGGTCAGATTTGTATTCAGCACAGAAAACTACCATGGAAATGATATATCTCGTCCCAACCCGATATAGGTCATATTTTGTTGTCCAGTGAAATCATGGATTGAAACGGATGGGAAACATATCTTGTAAAGAATGGATTAAAAAGAATAAATAATGATTGGCACAGATGAGTATCCTATCCGTCATAGATATGAAGGAATAGCAAGTAGATCGTTGATAGAAAAGCATAGAAGGACGGATAGAAAATTATGGATTGGGACGGATAGGCAATATCACCACAAATTCCGCAAGACGACGCCCCACCACTTTCTCCCACAAACAACCCAATCTAGTGCGGAGATATATTCGGGCTATCGGTTTCAAGCGGCGTACAGTATTTCCGGGTCAACTGCAGCGCAGTGATGCTTCTTCTGTGGCGACTCCAGCAGTGCTGGAGGGTGGCTGCCTTGTTGTAACGAATTAGCATTAAAGTTTTCGCTACGAATACATCCGGATAGAATTTTTTTTATTCAAACTCATATGCGAGGATAGATTGATAGAATATTATTAGTTAAATATAGATTCAAAAGGATAGACGCGGATAGAGTTATTAGTTTAAAAATGATTGAAACGGATAGATATGGATAGAATATTTTTCCTTGAACAAAGGTTTAAACGGATAGATTATTTTTAGTTGGATTTAAAAGGATAAACAAGGATAGAATATTTTTCGATGAAGCCGGATTAAAACGGATAAATAGGATACCAACTCACGGATGGGTAAGGATAAAAAAAATTAGGATTAAAACGGATAGGAGCGGATTATAATCCACTTCACGTAATGAAAATGATTCAAATGGATTAAGATTTAAAAATCTAACAACGGATAAAACATGATTCAAAAGGATGCAAAGTTTACATTCAAACGGATAAAAAATTTCTATCCGTTTGAGTCCGCTAATTCCTATTCGTTTGATTTCGTTTACTTCCAGCAGGGAAGACTTCCCATTTTAGGGTTTCCAAGTATGTCTTCTTGACGGGTTTTGCGACATGTGGCCGAGCATTTTCATGTTGCAGGATACCTTTATCGTGTCTTTCTTGGTACTCTGGCCGTTTCTCCTTCAATGCACGGCTCAAACGCATCAATTGCGTTCGTTACCGGTCCCCTGTGATGGTTTCACTCGGTTTCAACAGCTCATAATACACCACACCGAGCTGGTCCCACCAACTGCAAAGCATTACCTTGGCACCATGAATATTCGGTCTGGCCGTTGACGTAGAGGAATGTCCGGGCATTCCCCATGATTTTCTGCGCTTGGGATTATCAAGTGGACCCATTTCTCGTCGCCGGTCACAATGCGATGTAAAAACCCCTTCCGATTCTGTCTTTGAAGCAGGTATTCACAAACAAAGAAACGGCGTTCAACGACTCTTGGCTTCAATTCATAAGGAACTCAATTTCCTTGCTCCTGAATCATTCCCATGGCTTTGAGGCGTTTCGAAATTGCTTGTTGAGTGACTCCCAATGATTTGGCTAATTTTTGTTGAGTTTGATACGAGTCTTCAGCAAGTAGTGCCTCCAGTTCGGTATCTTCGAAAATTTTCTTACTGCCACCGCCATGCCGCTCCTCGACATTAAAATCACCACTCTTAAAGCGTTAAAACTACTCTTGACACGTTCTTTCACTAAGAGCAGCCTCACCGTAAACACTTGAGAGCATTCGGTGAGCCTCAGTCGCAGTTTTCTTCAAATGAAAGCAGAAAATCAATACTTCTTGCAAATGACGAGAATTTGGCTCGAAAACTGACATCTTCGAACGAGAATACACTTTTGATGCAAACACAAATTCACTAATGTGGTGCTGTCGTTATGTTGACACAGCTTAAGCTTACTGTATGAAATGTTTGACCTGCCTACTTCAACCGACACTTACCGCTGCAGCCATCTATCGAAAAACCGCGGAAGCAAAGTTGTACACCTAATAATTAATTTTAAATATTCTTAGTATTTTATGTATTATTTGTCCTTAAATAAGCAAGTGAGTAATATGAACACTGAAGGGTATTAATTGAGTAATATTAGCATTTGCGTTATTTGTATATACACGTTTATATTCCGAATGTTATTTTACACTAAATTCGATCTACTCTAGAGTGAGTAGCCCCTCGCCAAGGAGGAACTAATTCATAATAAACAACAATGAAAATATTGATGTGTACAGTATTGTTGACTCATCAAATGAAATGGAAGAGAGAACCTTGAGTATGGAATCATTTTCACAGGAAAATTGTTGTGGTATTAGTTATAATATTTTGTTACGTGATAACATATATGGATGTACCAGCCATAGTTATAGTTGAATTAATAATTTTGAAATGACTGCGGTACTGTGGTTTCCCTAACCATTCCTTATTGGTTCGTGTCCCTATAATGGAGCGCTGATGTACTCGCTGAGCGTTTTGGCGGTATGCATCAGCAAGAGGGACATTTTTTCTAAATTTTTGGCATTTTTTGTGCAATTTAGCGCACGTAATTCGAAAAATAAATGAGCAGTGAGTGCAGTGAAATATTAAGCAGCTTTGGATTCGAGAATTATATTCCAGTTTGAAGGTACGTTTAGACTGCATATGTACAGTGTGCTGTAAAATTGTGATCGGTTTATTAGTTAAATTATAGGTTAGGTCATAATAGGTTACACTGTTAAAAAAATTGTATGTAGATACAGTGCACGAGTTTTGTTTTTGAGACCACTTTTAATCTTTTTTGTAGCTGCTTTGTTCATGAATGTAGAAAGCAATGAGGCGCTCGTTTGACAGCTGGATTTATTGGCCCAGGTTATTGGCTCCGTGGGCCGTAGGGCCAAATTTACCTCGAAAATGGAAAAATTAATGAGAATGAAGAAATGACAGAAGATTGATGTAAGTGATTTCGGAATCTGACTGAAAAAAAATGAAAATTAATTTTTTAAGCTTCTGTAATTTTACATTTAGAAAATTAGTATTGGGTATTCTCCTTGACAGTGTTTAAATTTTGGACAGTTTTGAATGGGCCTCGTATTAATTCGTATTGAAAACTTCCTTCGTTGGATTTGATCGGAATGAAACTGTTTGGTTTGGATAGAAATTCCGAAATGATTCGAAAAATTTCTGATTTATTCAAAATGAATTTGAATCCGAAAGTATTGTCAGAGTAATAACTAAGATAATAATAATAATAAGTAATAACTAATAATTTCTATCTATTGTAATTTTTTTTAGTAAAAAGTTTGGAGGATATTGAGTAAAAAATAGCAGCAAAAAAAGAGAGTAATTGTCGACACAAATTTACTTCTCCTCGAATGATGAAAGATTCAGAAATTCCAATAAAAAATGAGGTAACTCAAAGCGTACATCAGCGTCAGAAAACAGAAAGCAAGGTACGATTTAATAAATTATTACTTATTAAATTATTAACTAAACTTATTTTTTTAAATAGAAGAAAAATTATTTTTTTATAACACATGTATGCAATGTTCAATTTTTCAGGCATCAATAGAGGAAAATAAACAATTCTGAAATTGTTATAATAATAAATAAGTCTGCAACATATTATATAATATTATATATTATATAATATCAAACATTAGCAATTACATACATACATATATGCACTGAATACAATTACATATATTATTCTCTGAAAGTTTGAGCTCTTAATATTAACTTTAAGATAGTCCGCGCTCCAACCTAAGTTTCTTATGGAAATAACATGGGAAAAATTCCATTTGTTTTTTAGAATTTTATAACTCAGCGACAAATGAATCAAAAGCAACAATTCGCTTCATGTTTTATTGTAAATTTGACGTTCTACAAAAAAGGTCTCTTATGATTTTTCGCTAAATCTATTGGCTTAAGAGTTATTCAAGCTCAAATTTTGATTATTATATAATTATTAATATTATCAAGTATAATTATTAAGTAAATACTTATAAGTAAAGTAAATATTTTATAAAATATATCAAATTTTCGTTGTGAAATTTTTATTTATGATCAAAGAAAGCAAATACAATGTTATTCTTGGAATTGAGATTAATATGTGTGATTCTTCAATTAATAAAAGAGATATTTTTCTGATATTCAAGATAAAAAAATGAAAGTACAGGTGAAATATGATACCATTTGGATAATTAGCCTTAACCCATTTTCATATTTTCCATTATTGCAGATTTTCGAGTATCAGCAATTTTTATCAGAATACAAGCAATATTATGCTGATATTCGAAAATCTGCAATAATGGAAAATATGAAAATGGATTAAGGGTAATTATCCAAATGGTATCATATTTCACCTGTACTTTCATTTTTTTACTTTGAATATCAGAAAAATATCTGTTTTATTAATTGAAAAATAATACACATTAATCTCAATTCCAAGAATAACATTATATTTGCTTTTTTTGATCATAAATAAAAATTTCACAACGAAAATTTGATATATTTTATAAAATATTTGCTTTTACTTATCAGTATTTACTTAATAATTATACTTGATAATATTAATAATTATATAATAATTAAAATTTGAGCTCGAATAACTCTTAAGCCAATAGATTTAGCGAAAAATCATAAGAGACCTTTTTTGTAGAACGTCAAATTTACAATAAAACATGAGGCGAATTATTCCTTTTGATTCATTTGTCGCTGAGTTATAAAATTATAAAAAACAAATGGAATTTTTCCCATGTTATTTCCATAAGAAACTTAGATTGGAGCGCTGACTATCTTAAAGTTAATATTAAGAGCTCAAACTTTCAGAGAATTTTTTTTAATCAATTTGGAAGCATTTGAGCCCTTGGGAGCAAAGAAATTCGAAAATATCCCTATTGAGGACCACCCTAATGTATATATGTATATAACTATGTCATACATATATATATGATATATGTTATATATATATATTAGGTGTACAACTTTGCTTCCGCCGTTTTTCGATAGATGGCTGCAGCGGTAAATGTCGGTTGAAATAGGCAGATCAAAAATTTCATACAGTAAGCTTGGACATCTGTCAACATAACGATAGAACTAGATTAGTGAATTTGTGTTTGCATCAGAAGTGTATTCTCGATCGAAGATGTCAGTTTTCGAGCCAAATTCTCGTCATTTGCGGGAAGTGTTGATTTTCTGCTTTCATTTGAAGAAAACTGCGGCTGAGGCTCATCGAATGCTCTCAAGTGCTTACGGTGACGTTGTTCTTAGTGAAAGAACGTGTCGTGAGTGGTTTCAACGGTTTAAAAGCGGTGATTTTGATGTCGAGGACCGGCATGGCGGCAGAAGAGAAAAAATTTTCGAAGATTCCGAACTGGAGGCATTACTTGCTGAAGACTCGTGCCAAACGCAAGAAGAATTAGCAGAATCATTGGGAGTCACTCAACAAGCAATTTCGAAACGCCTCAAAGCCATGGGAATGATTCAGAAGCAAGGAAATTGGGTTCCTTATGAATTGAAGCCAAGAGACGTTGAACGCCGTTTCTTTGCTTGAGAACAGCTGCTTCAAGACAGAATCGGAAGGGTTTTTTACATCGCATTGTAACCGGCGATGAAAAATGGGTCCACTACGATAATCCCAAACGCAGAAAATCATGGGGAATGCCCGGACATGCCTCTACATCTACGCCCAGACCGAATATTCACGGTGCCAAGGTTATGCTCTACATTTGGTGAGACCAGCTCGGTGTGGTGTATTATGAGCTGTTGAAATCGAGTGAAACTATCACAGGGGATCGGTATCGAACGCAATTGATGCGTTTGAGTCGAGCATTGAAGAAGAAACGGCCACAGTATCAAGAGAGACACGATAAAGTTATCCTACAATATGACAGTGCTCGGCCACATGTCGAAAAACCCGTCAAGACATACTTGGAAACCCTAAAGTGGGAAGTCTTACCCCACCCGCCGTACTCTCCAGACATTGCTCCTTCCGACTACCATTTGTTCCGATCGATGGCACATGGCTTAGCTGAGCAGCATTTCCACTCTTATGAAGAAGTTAAAGAATGTATCGATTCGTGGATCGCCTCAAAAGACGCAAAGTTTTTTCGAGATGCTATCCGACAATTGCCCGAAAGATGGCAAAAAATAGTGGCTAGTGGCGGACAGTACTTTGAATCATAAACAGGTAATCACTTTTTCAGAATAAAGCTTCAAATTTTCGAAAAAATCAGCGGAAGCAAAGTTGTGCACCTAATAACTTCTCCGAATACACAAATCGCATTAACAGCATCCAACACCGGAACTTTAGCTGGCCGTGGCATCTACAAAAAACAACACTAGTCAAGAAATTTTATTTTTGCAAGAATTAATTGCATGAATTCCTTTAAAATTCCACGAAATATCCTGAAATCCCTTAAAATTCTACGAAACTTTTAAGAATCAGAAAAATCTTTAGAAATCCTTGAATAAAATTCCCAAAAAAACTTTAAAAACCCTCAAATTTCAAAAAATATTTTAAATAACGTAAAAATCTCTTGAAAATTCGTTAAAACATCTTGAAATTCCTTAATATTTAAAATGCCTTAAAATTATTAAAATTTCATTAAATTCTATGAAATTCTAAAAAATTCCACAAAATCTTTTCAAAATCATAAATTTTTTATGAAATTCGTCAATAAAATTCCCCGAAAAACTTCAAGATTCTTCAAATTCTCTAAAAGAAGTATAATGACTCGAAAATCTCGCGTACATTGTTGTTTCAAACCTGATTGACTTTTGACAAACAAAATGATAATCGCGCGCGTGTTGGTTTCCTAGTGTATGTAATAATACATAATAATAATACTAATAATAATAATACTAATCATAATACTATTAATAATACTAATAATACTACTAATAATAAAATTAATACATGTATGTATTACCTTTTGTTTTAAATTTCTTTCGGTCGTTTCAACTACACGTTATATGTACATTTTAAACGCCATATATATAGTGAAATTGCCGGTTTGTGCCGGTTTGTTATTGTCGCCAGGGTTGTGAAGTGACGCGTGTCACTTGAAGTTTTTTTACGCATTATAAATGCTTTTCTACTTATGTAAATTACGTAGTTTACCTAAAGTATTTTACTTATCCAACCGTGATTGTCGCAGTCTCGCCAGTCCAAAGATATTTTGAAATATTATATCCAATATTTTGAAATATTATATCCAAAGATATATAATATCTTTGGCCAGTTTCGGCTCTCGGCAGCACAAAATAAACTAAATATTCACATGATAAAACAGATCAGGATCTTAATAATAATATCGATTGGAATAATATAAGGATGATTTATAATAATATATGGATGATTTACTTCCTCTTTTTTAACGGGATGTGACAATTACCATATTGAACATAAATTTGGATTATTAAGTAATAAGTTGTATTTAAAGAAAAATAAATAAAATTACATTTCCCAACCAGAATTAATATAACATATAAAATAAATAGAATTTTATTATAAAATTTATTATATTATATTTATTATAAAAATAAATAAAATTTTATTTCCTAATTAAAAAAATTCAAAGATAAAACAATTTTTGCGTTTTTTAATTGATACTAGAACATCACAGCGCACTTTGCGCGCCTATATAATTACTTCATGTTACGCACTTGTGACGATCCCACGTGACCATTTTTCAACCAATCAGATCACGAATAACTGCGGACACTCGACAGGTCATCTATTTTTTAAGAAAGGATCCATGGAGAATAGACATAAGGAGACCAAACTAGTGCATTTAAAAACACGCACTTTTCTGTTGCCAGAAGTTCACACATACACATGTACAAAGTCACACGTACATATAGTACAGAACTTCCTGAGTGAGGCGTGTCATTCGCACTTTAAAAAAATATGGCTGCCGTTGTAAACATTACCAGCTGACATTACACACGTATAACCGCAGGAGGAAACCTCAAACCTGTCACACGCAGAATATTTATGAACACAGTCCAATATATTCTTAATTGTAAATATATTACTTACCTCATCCATATTAGTTTAAAAATCGCAGTTTGAAGTGGCCTGTCAAAACAAAAACATTAATGGCAGCCATATCTTTTTTAAAGTGCGAATGGCACGCTGCACTTGCGAAGTTCTGTACTATATGTAAGTGTGATTTTGTACATGTATGTGTACGAACTTCTGGCAACAGAAAAGTGCACGTTTTTTGTGAAGTACATGCATTACAGTTTGGTCTCCTTATGTCTATACTCCATGAAAGGATCTCTCGAGGAATTAAAATACGATTTGAGTAAATCTGTATGAAACCCTTGTAAAATTTCGCACCGAATTTCAAAAGCAACGAAGAAGAGGGATCTATTTCAACCTATTTATCATATCTCTTGATAATTTCAGTGTATTGATTAACAAAGTGCGTCGTCTTTAAATAAAAAAAAGATAATTGATAGAAAATAAAAATAAGGTTTAAATGTAGATCTTAGAAATGATCCATTGAGATAAGTCACTGGATTTGAAATTGTTCATTATAAAAAAGTTCACATAATGTATAAATTTGAACGAGAAATCATTTTTATTTTCTGTTGGCGTTTCCAATTATTAAATCAATTAATACTATAATAATAAATAGTCTTTGTCGTATTTTTGATATTCTTGACTTTTAAAACTTTCGCGTCAATGATAAGTACACGAGTACGCGTACGCCGCCGACGTATGCGCGGAAATATCTGCGAGCTGAAACGTCATTTTTTAGGAATTTATAAAAATTATCATAATTACGTTATTTTTAATTTTTCAACTATAAAAGTGGACTACCAAATACCACCAAACGATTTTGAATCGATTGGTGGGAACAAAATTTCAAAAAGTAAAATTTTGGGGTGCTGATTATTTTTTTAAAAGTTCTCTATCTTTTTGAATTTTTATCACTAAAAGTCCAAAGTAGACTACCAAACACCACCAAACGATTCCCACAAGAAATTAAAAAAAATATTAAAAAGTGAAGTAATAAATAGTATTTATCGTATTTATCTCATTTCTGACATTCTTTACATTAAAAACTTTCGCGCTAATGATAAGTACACAAGTACGCCGCCGATCTCTTCGGAGCGACACTTGTCACTTTTTATGAAATTATAAAAATTACCATAATTTCCTTATTTTTAGCCACCAAACGTCCAAAGTGGACTAACAAACACCACCAAACGACCACCAAACGACCACCAAACGATTCCAGCAAGAAATTAAAAAAAATATTAAAAAGTGAAGTAATAAATAGTATTTATCTTATTTCTGACATTCTTTACATTTAAAACTTTTGCGCCAATGATAAGTACACAAGTATGACACCGACCACCTCGAGGCGACACTTGTCACTTTTTATGAAATTATAAATATTACCATAATTTCATTATTTTTAACCACCAAACGTCCAAAGTGGACTACCAAACACCACCAAACGACCACCAAACGATTCCCACAAGAAACTTTAAAAAATATTAAAAAGTGCGGTGCTACAGTGAAGTTAGCAGCCCAATTTTGAAAATTCAATAACTTTTTCATTTTGGACCATCAAACATCAAAAGTAGACTACCAAACGCCACCAAACGACCACCAAACGATTCCATATGATAAAACTAGTTTTTTTCATAGTTGCTGTGCTAACTTCACGAGCATCCTGAGCACAATCATATACTTATTCCGTGTCCCGCGTCCTAAAGATGTTCTGTTCTTTTTTATTTAGCCACGATAGAAAAGGTCAGAACATCATTAGGACACGGGGCATGGGATAAGTACATGATTGATGATTGTGCTGAAGCAGTCTGAAGCAACCCTATCCCACAGGCATGAAAATGTCTGAAAATATATACTTCCACTTGTGACGTCACAGCAACTAATTCGCTGGAGGCGCTGTTGCGCTTCAGCCCGGTTTTTACATTATCTCCTATAAGAAGATGATGTAAATAATTAAAAATAAAATTATTTAAGGGCATGCTCTACGGTGACGACGTAACCAATTTTTTTGGCGCTCACCATGTTCAAACGGAATCATATATCGCTCTCAACATTTGGAATACAGTAAATGAGACATTAAATTGCGTTTGTATATTTAGTTGTAGTCAAAATTTTGAAAAAAAATCAAGTCGGTAAAGTAGGGATCTGATTTTTTTCAAAATTATGGCTCCAACTAAATATACAAACGTAATTTACTGTCTCATTTCCTATATTCCAAATTTTGAGATCGATATATGATTCCGTTTGGACATGGTGAGCGCCAAAAAAAATTTTTCAAAATCAAGCGCCGAGCATGCCCTTAATAGTTGAAAGTCGTTAAGGGTGTTGCAGCGCCGGAACAAAAAATTGAAAAAAACAAAAAAATGGTGAAATTTATGGAATCACTCAAATTTCCCACCTCACTTCGATAAATATATGGTAAAATTGCAAAAATGCACTGTTTGACGGGTCCTTTCATCCAGATGGGATTCTCGATGGCAGGAGAGGGGCTTTGTGTCTCTTTTTGAGCAAAAGACGATGGTATTGTTTAAAGAGGAGATTGGAGATATTAGAAAAAAGAAGGGTACAGACAATATTTTAGAGAGAGTAGGCATTACTTACATATGTCAAAATCCTTTTTTTCTCGCACAATAGGTAAATCACTGCACTGGCAGGGAGACACAAACACTCGGAATTTGTTTCTTCAATAAATGCACTCATAATTATCTAAAAAAGCTGTCTAAATAATTATTTAGACAAGATTTTGCAGATGCAAAGTAGAGAAGAATAATGTCTCTTCCTCTCCTCTTTCTGTTGACACTTTACTATCAGTGTTCTTAGATTGTGGAATTTATGACTGAATAGTTCTGAATGTTCAAATGAACGACGAAAAAAATATTTTTTTTTTCCTTTCTTCCAGTGAGAATAGTTTGTGGTGACTTAAAAACACATTTTATACAAAAAAATCCCAAACTTTTAAATTACAGGGGTGCAAAACCACCCCTAGTGATAAAAGACTATTCCCACATCATTAAATCGGCTTAAAACACAAAAGCACAATAAAAAACATCGGATTTCGAAACGTGGAAAATTCTCTTTAATAGTCCCCAAAATAATAGAGGGGGTGATATCACTCGCGAGAACCCCTAAAAACCACCCCCAATGGAAGTGACACCAAAAAAATCACAAAAGTGACTTAAAACCCAAAGGCACAATAAAAAACATCGGATTTCGAAACGTGGAGAATTCTCTTTAATAGTCCCCAAAATAATAGAGGGCGTGAGACCACTCGCGAGAACCCCTAAACCCCCCCCCTGTAGAACACAACAAGAACACAATAAAAAACATCAAATTTCGAAACGTGGAAAATTCTCTTTAATAATCCCTAAAATAATAGAGCTGATTAGAACGTTCGCAAGAATCCCTAAAAACCACCCCCAATAGAAATGACACTAAAAAAATCACAAAAGTGACTTAAAACCTAAAAGCACAATAAAAAACAGCGGATTTCGAAACTTGGAAAATTCTCGTCAATAGTCCCCAAAATAATAGAGGGGGTGAGACCACTCGCGAGAAACCCTAAAAACCACCCCCAATGGAAGTGACACCAAAAAAATCACAAAAGTGACTTAAAACCCAAAGGCACAATAAAAAATATCGGATTTCGAAACGTGGAAATTTATCTTTAATAGTCCCCAAAATAATAGAGGGCGTGAGACCACTCGCGAGAGCCCCTAAAAACCACCCCCTGTAGAACATAACAAGAACACAATAAAAAACATCAAATTTCGAAACGTGGAAAATTCTCTTTAATAATCCCTCAAATAATAGAGGTGGTTAGAACGTTCGCGAGAACCCCTAAAAACCACCCCCAATAGAAATGACACCAAAAAAATCACAAAAGTGACTTAAAACCCAAAAGCACAATAAAAAACATCGGATTTCGAAACGTGGAAAATTCTCTTTAATCGTTCCCAAAATAATAGAGGGCGTGAGACCACTCGCGAGAACCCCTAAAAACCACCCCCTGTAGAACACAACAAGAACACAATAAAAAACATCAAATTTCGAAACGTGGAAAATTCTCTTTAATAGTCCCAAAAATAATAGAGGTGGTTCGAACGATCGCGAAAACCCCTAGAAACCACCCCCAATGGAAGTGACACCAAAAAAATCACAAAGGTGACTTAAAACCCAAAAGCACAAAAAAAACATCGGATTTCAAAACGTGGAAAATTCTCTTTAATAGTCCCCAAAATAATAGAGGGGGTGAGATCGCGAGTATCCCTAGAAACCATCCCCAATGGAACACAGCAGAAACCCAATAAAAAACATTAAATTTTTATTTTTGATGCGGGAAGTGGATTTCGGGTTTGAAGAAAATTTTTTGAAAAATAAATCTAAATATTTTTATTTGAAACTTGCAATTTTTGTTAAATCTCTTGAAATCTTTTGTCAAATCCTTTAAAAAGAAACTTTAAAATCCCGTCAAATCCTTAGAAATTTCTTAAAATCAGTATTCTCTAAAATCACTTAAAATCTTTTTAAAATTCTTGAAATTGTAAATAACTTTTAAAAAACTCGCTTGACATTCTTTAAAAATTCACTAAAAACGCCTTAAAATCTTAAGAAACCTCTTGCAAATAATGAAAACTTTTTGAATTCTCTAAAATTCCTTTAAATTCCATAAAATTTTTAAATCCTTTGATCTCTTGGAAATGCCTTAAAATCTTTAGTAATTTTTTAATGTTACATATATTAAAGTTTTTCAAACTTCCTAGTAATTTTTTAAATCATTTGAATTCTTAGAAATCATACAAAATTTTTTTTAAATCATTTAAAATCTTTGTAAACTCGAACTTCGCTAAAATAGATTGAAATCACTTTAAGTCCTATAATTTTTCTAAAATCCCTTCTAAAATCCTTCTAAAATCTCTTCTAAAATCCCATTATATCTCATAAAAATACAGAGTAAAAACCAAATATTTTTATTACAAATGTTTATTGTACATATTCAAACATATTGTATATATTGTACATTCTGAAACATTGTATATATTTCGATATATCATAGTTACGGTGATGTTACGGTGATTTTTTGCTTCCTTTTATAGACGAAATTGCAGCCTGAAGAATTTCAATTTCTCGGTAGATCTGGCTTCGTTTTACAAGTAATTTTTGGCAGCTTTCGCATTGTTTCAATCTTTTTTGGATACGACGACTTTCGTCGTATTTATTTTCTTTTGCGAGGAGAATTTCTCCATACGACATTTCCTCCACATCTGTAAAGAAACAAAAACCAATTTAGTTTCTTAAACTATAAATTGTTAATAATAAAAATTAATTAATTATAAACAAATATACTTACTTAAATTACCTCCCTCCTCCTTTATCTTCTTTTTAGAAGCCGCCAGCTTCAAATACTTTTCGATTTCTGCAAAAACTATAAAAAAAAACATTAAAAATGTAAAATTTTTTAAATATATTTCTTTTAAACTTAAAAAATATATACATTAGGGTGGTTCAAAAAGACTTTTTTTTCTAGAGAGTCTCGATCCCCCCAATTCTTTTCTAAATCCGAAAAAACAAAGGTCATATTTTTTTTTTTTTTAATTTTGATTTTAACACGTGCCACTTTTGACTTGAAGTTTTCCATGTAAATTGCATGGGGAAAAATCACTTTTTGGAGTTTTTGGAATAATTTTTCAGGGTTTCGAAAAATGTTACGGGAGATTATAAAGACTTGTTGAGGACTATCCAACAAAGAATTTCATGTGCCACACATATGGGTTTGACACCCATAACACACCCCCACGGTGCCTTGAAAACTACCCTTAAAACCAAAAATGTCAATTTTTCATAAAACCGGCCATCTGTGCACTTTATTCTCATTCTTTTTTTATAAAAATTATTTCTACTAGTCTAGTGGAATATTTATCAACAGTGGTTAATTAATTTTCAATAATTTAAACAAATTCCATTTGTTTAAATAATTTTTTTTTCAAAAATACGTTTGTCTTTATAAAAATTACTACTATTCGTCTATTAGAATATTGATTAACAATGTTTAATTAATTTTCAATTATTTAAACAAATTGAATTTGTTTAAATAATTTTTTTTTCAAAAATACGTTTGTCTTTATAAAAATTACTACTTTCGTCTATTACAATATTGATTTCAATGTTTAATTAATTTTCAAATATGTAAGCAAATTGAATTTGTTTAAATAATTTTTTTTCCGAAAATTCTTTTTTTCTTATTAAATATTATTACCATTGATTTAATGGAATATTTGACGAGTTCTAAGAACTCACGGTAATCTTCTCGGCAGTGTTTTTCATTGAGCTGTTCCCGTGCAAAATGGAGAATCCCATTTATTTCACCTCGAAGAACTTTTCTCACTAGTCGATCTTCTATTCCAGGCTGGAATTTCATAAGATCTATTTCGCTCCAGGAATCCTGAAATTTTTTAAAAAATGGGACATTCGGACCTGAGGTTTTGCCAAATTTGGTTTCAAAAGCTGCTCTTAAATATATTTCAGCCATATGATGACAAGAAAAAAGGATGATTTCGCGCTCCAAGGCAACTTCGAGTAACTTACAAACACCGTTGTCTTTTCCAGTGTTTGAAGCTGTCGTATCACAGCAGAAAGCTTGAACCTCATTAAGTAAATCCCATTCTTGAAGTGTTTCATACACAGCATCAGCTTCATCATTTCCTGTTCCCGATTCAGCTTCCGGGACTCCGAGCCACATTTCTTCACCTTCTGCGCTGATGACAACAGGTAATCGATCTACCTTGTCAGTGCCAGTGAGTCCAGGGAGTAATTTCCCATCCCAATGTAAGGTGGCTGCTCTATTTTTAAATGTTGTACATTTTTCGCGAATTTGTTCCATATGTTCCACCCTACATTTTTCTCGAAATCTCTTTATGGAGCATCTGCTTAAAACAGCAGAAGAGAAATTGACTCCTAGAGCTTCAGCAGATACCATAAGGAGATGAACTGCTCGCCTATCACTCACTTTTGATACGTCAAGAGCTGCAGCAAGTCTTTCTGTTAGGATGGGTGTTCTTTGAAGTTTGTGAACATTAGATGGACCAGGCAACATTTCCATTTCTACGTCAACAGAAGAAAAACTTTGGTTGAGGATTCTAGGTGATTCACTGCTACTGGTCGGTGATGCCAATTCTACAAAAGTGTCTGGAATAAAACAATTTCATGAGATTCTTATATTATATATTCTTATATTTTCTTATATATATTTTTTGAAATTTCACATTTACACAATACACACACTTTCAACGTTAAATATGAAAGAAAATTAAATTTGCTAATAAAACATATTTTACTGAAATAATACATTTGAAGACGTTCAACCCAACGTTATAATAAATTATAAACCAACGCAAGATTCTAATACATGAATACTGTTAAATAAATTGTTATTTTCAAAAAATTCTAAACTTACTCAACATTAAAATTTCCTCGTGAGCACGTTTTTTCCGATTTTCAACAATTTCCTCTTGTCGTTTATTCTCATCAAAATATATTTTTACGGGTATAAGACATCCTTCTCGGGTTTTTAGCCTTTGGTTTGCCAAAAACATTTTGGCTTCCTCTGAAACTGTTGGGTCCTCTAAAATCGTTTGTGATGCAATACCGAAATGCATATTCAACTTTTCTAAAAAATCTGTTTCCTTTTGCACTTGACTCTCTGTTCTTAAAATGGCACGTTTTTGTATGTTCCTGTATTCTTTATGTAAATTTTCTAATTTATCCACACAACGTTGGTTATCTCTTACCGGAAGGCTTGCCTTTGCCCAAAAAATTTTCACTTCATCCACTACCAGATGGGCACTTGATCTTAAACTTAATTTTACATATTTCATATTGTAAAGTAAAACTCTAAACGCTTGCAAATTGCTTGGCAGTTTATTTCCAATAATTTGCTGATCTTCATGATCAACTAAAAACACTTTCTTCCGTAATTCTGCCATGTTCAAGGGTAAACTGAAGTTAACACTGCAATTGCTCAGAAATTACTGACGGTACATCCGTTCGCAAACGGAGAGAACAGGTACAAAATTATACAATGATGGAAACGATTTTGCTAACCTTCTCCCCAGGTGTACTCGAAAGGTATATTTCAAAAAATATTTCTCCTAAGAGACATTTCCCATACTTTCGAGTATACCTGGGGGCTTAGAATAAAATTAGCAAAAATCTTTTAACCTTTGTATAATTTTATAACTGTCCTCCTCGTTTGCAAACGGAGAAACAAAATTGGAAAATATTTGAAAATAAATTTGTGTTACGTAACGATAAAAATTTAGAATTCCTCGAATTTTTGGAAAAACAATTTTTTAAACGAATGGAATTTATTTAAACAAATGAAAACTAATTTGTCAATGTTAACAAATATTCCATTAAATCAATGGTAATAATATTTAATAAGAAAAAAAGAATTTTCGGAAAAAAAATTATTTAAACAAATTCAATTTGATTAAATAATTGAAAATTAATTAAACATTGTTAATCAATATTCTAATAGACGAATAGTAGTAATTTTTATAAAGACAAACGTATTTTTGAAAAAATATTATTTAAACAAATGGAATTTGTTTAAATAATTGAAAATTAATTAACCAATGTTGATAAATATTCCACTAGACTACTAGAAATAATTTTTATTTAAAAAAAAATGAGAATAAAGTGCACAGATGGCCGGTTTTATGAACAATTGACATTTTTGGTTTTAAGGGTAGTTTTCAAGGCACCGTGGGGGTGTGTTAGGGGTGTCAAACCCATATGTGTGGTACATGAAATTCTTTGTTGGATAGTCCTCAACAAGTCTCTATAATCTCCCGTAACATTTTTCGACACCCTGAAAAATTATTCTAAAAACTCCAAAAAGTGATTTTTCCCCATGCAATTTACATGGGAAACTTCAAGTCAAAAGTGGCACGTGCTAAAATCAAAATTAAAAATAGAAAAATATGACCTTTCTTTTTTCGGATTTAGAAAAGAATTGGGGGGATCGAGACTCTCTAGCATCAAAAAAATTTTTGCCATGCATTTTTGAACCACCCTAATATACATACTAGACTTTTGTTCTAAGGATTTCTCAGGAACTTTCTCAACAGTTTTTAATGTAGGCAGCTCGTCATCTCCTTCTTCGACTTCGGATGCAGATTCGAGATCCCTTTTTTTCTTCTGACCACCTACAGCTAAACAATTTCATAAATGAAATAAAATAAAATGATAAATAAATTCTAAATTCTAATAAAACATAAAAAAACAAAAATTGGCATTGTTATAGTATATATATATATATATATATATATATATATATATATATAT
>CAJFCO010017191.1:0-29267 GCA_904066015.1 Synergus gifuensis
TGTTTCTCAAAGTCTATCACAAATTACGGTTTTGTGTCGCAATGAATCGCAAATTTCGTGTTGAAATATGAATGTTTATGAAATTGAAATTGTGCGTGTTTCTTCGGTTTTTCTATTTGTGTCCATGTTGTGCCTGAAATAAGTCATTTATACGAGTGTGTCTGACATTTAGTTTCTCTTTCTCGCGATTCGTCTGCTCTGTCTGAATTCGCTTCGTTTTTGCAAATGAATATTTTCGGACAAAATATTCATTCTCGCAACAAAACCGGGATGAAATTTAATTTTTATGGGACCCAGGACTATGCAAGACCCTAGAAATTTGGTAAGTTGTTTCTATATCGTCCAAAAAACATTTTCTTAAAATATATACGGTCACAGGGCCGCACTTAGAATCATTTTTAAAAATTTATATTTTCAAGGATTTCAAAGTCCGTTTATCCAATGCTCTTAACGGCGCATGTCCAAGAAACATTAGCAATCCTATATGGCCTCTCGGTACAGCACACTCTCACACACATCATCGTCCTCAACAAAATACAAAATTGCGTTCGGATTTGCCGGCATATTCATCGGCTTTCCATTTCAGATACGTTATAACAGTATTCAATACTTGCAACGATTCCGAGGCCACAAGGCCATCATCGTTAACAAAGACAGGTATACATGCACTCTGTCAACACATCTTTTAATAATACACTGATCCGCGTCACTTTGAAAGAAATTGAACTCATTTAGAAATCCACTTAATTTACGGTACCAGCACATTGTTGTCTGTTTTAAGCCGTACAACGACTTGTTCAAACTACACACGACAATTTCGCGCTCACTTTTATATACCAATTTAATACGACCATCGTTTTTGCTTTTATTTTAATTGAACGGTTTGGAGGTCTGAATTTCCGTTTTTCTAGGAGTAAGTCAACCGATTTATTCTCGGAATTGGGGGGTTTGATTTCCAGGTCGAATAGTCGAAACAGTTGAGTTGAGTGTCCATTGTCTGGTTGTGAGACAGAGATTTATACCGTCGAAGAGTGTTTTCGATTTTAAATATAATCTAAAATAAACGAATGTGAGTTTAAGGAATATTCCTTTCTCATAAAGGAATATTCCAACGAAATTCAGAACATTCTTTTAGCATGTAGGATTCATCTGTTTTTCATGGAAAGCCGTCGATCGTGCATTCAAGGTGCAGTCCCATGTCGGCAGAAAATGTCGGCGTAAAGCAGAAACTCATGAAAGTGACCGAGATAGACACATCTGTTTGCCTCTTTCATTCTCATGAGTTTCTGCTTTACGCCGACTGCACCTTCAGGCGACTAGAAACAAGCGCCGGAGGGAGGAAGAGGAGCGATCTACTAATCAGCGCTCGAGTTCTCCCCTCGGTTTTCCAAAAGCGTGAGACTTTCGAAGCGATCTGCGAATCGTTCAACCAATTTATAAATTAGTAGCTCAATAGCGAGCATTCGATGACGATCCCGTCTCATCACGCGTTATTGTTCTCAACGTTAAATAATTCTCAGTTCTCTTAGAGTAAATTCGAAGGTGTCTTTCTTTTTTCTTTTCCGGTCTACATATTTTTCAGTGATCTCCGAGTTCTACGGTTCCAGCGAACTCGACGAAGTTCCTTCGGACCCGTCATCATCATTGGGGCCTGGATTCATCCTTCCAGAGGTTTTTCTCCGTGTTGTATCGTCGATGTGGGGATTTGATTTTTTTTTTACGAAGTGCGCGTCCTTTTTTTTTGTGTTGTACAATTGTGTCGACCGGTTATCCCTTCCCGGAGGAGTCACCGCCGATTACAATTGCGGTAGGTCGAAGGGTACTAACCCGTCAGTGACTTTCGATCGTCCACTCGTATTCGTACCGCGTCCCCAACGTCCTTCCGGTTTCGCGAATCTAGATCGGTGTTTCGACTTTGCGTTTTCGAATTTAGATTGATATACGCGGTCACCCTTAAACCTAGCAAACATCGCGGCAAACCCCAGAGGCGCCTGAACCGAAGACGTCGCGAAAGCCAGAGACGCCACCCTCTCGCGTCCCAGGAACCCTTAGTCACTAAGTCTTCGATCGCGCATCCCACCACAGGGTAAAACCCGGACAGACCATCTTTTTATTTGGTCGGGATTTCGAGGGAACGTATTCCCATATTCCCTCCGCAATTCTCTCCCCTCGTGCCACCTAAGGTTAGTTCTCGGACCTTCGCAATTCCTGCCTTGACCCAGGCTCTAACGGAGAATCTCCCGAAGGCAACGGAACTTTTAGAAACTCACGAGAGCCCGGATAGGGACGTCCTCTGGATCCCCTTAGCGGGTTCCCCAGATTCATTCATTCAGCACCACGCAGAATTCTGCTTAACGTTTGCCGCGATCTCTTTTAACTTCGATTTTAATCCAAACATTTAAAACTCCACCTTAACAATCAGTTACTACCCTAACATCACTCGCTCTTCTTTCGATGGCAAGGCCCTCCGGAGCCTTCAAGAGGATCTGCTCTTCTAGGTCCCCGTACACAGTGCAAACACCGAACTGCACGAGCTCGCGTAATATTCTTGTATAGCTTTCGCCAAAAACGCCAGAATCAAATCATAGCCTATGACAGGAGCATATGTCTTGTTATAGTTAACTCCAGACTACTGCAAAAAAAACCTGGCACACAAGCATGCCTTGAAAAGATATCCCTATTCCAACGATCTACGAAGCACCTTATAAGGGGTGTCGTTATCCACAGGGAGGAGGTGGGAATTGTTAGGAAGGAATGCCGTAAGAATAGGGGAAAAGTCAATAACGACCCCGAGTTAGTAAGTAAATAACAAATATATTGGGTCACTACATAAAGGTATCCGGGAGGTGACCCCGCTCCAGGATCCGTTAAAAAGGATAAAGAAGAAACAAGGACTTCGTCCTTTGTCCGATAGGCTCCTACCTGCTGGCGGTGTCGATCCGGCGTGTACAACCAGGGCGTATCTGAATACGCCCTGGGAGTTTCCTATGGAAACTCCTATGGATGATATAGGGCGTCGGCGTCCTCCTTGCCGTCGGTGTCCGTCTGGGTGTGGTACGTCGGAACTCAAATTGCACGGAGAGACTAGACTGGATTCATCAGGCGACAGACAGAGACTAACTAGAGGCAAGTCGTTCAGCGGCTCGCCAGCCGAAATCGTCGGGACCTCTGGTCGATCTACGTCTCAGCCAGGGATATATTATAGTGAGAGGGACATTTGGGTAATATTCATGTTACAATCTTGAAGATCCAATAAGAGTCTAACGTCTACGTTTCTTTCTTATGATCCAGCAATTCTTTATCAATTACTTCGAACCACTTTGAACTATCAGACCCTTTAACTGCCTCTCGAAACATCTCCGGCGTCCAGTACTCGATGAAGTACACTTCATATTAAAATCTCGCTGGCATTTTGATTTAACATTGGAGTCAAGATTGCACGAACTCTTCTCGCACGGCTGCGGCTTCTCATCGAGCACGACACCTCTAGATACGGTCACGGTATTCTTCAATGGATCGAAAAACCGATAGTTCTCCCACTCAACCTGATATCCGACGAAGATCAACTTTTTCAACATGTGAATTGACTTGTGATATTAATTAGTGATATCACAATTTTTCACTTACTTGCATCGACAAAAATTAATTTCAGTCAAACTCGTATGTAAATAATGTTCTGAATTCCCCCAGATGATATTCTGCTACAGACTTCGACGTTAACGATCGAATTTGACGTAATATTATAATAGAAAACTCAATATTGATAAAATGGAATAAATTGATAAAATAAAATAAATAAATGATAAATAAATAAATTATCAATTGCGAATTGATAATTTAGTACTGATACTTTTATCTGCAATTTACAGTAAATATTTCTAAATTATTTTCTTTCAGTGACAGCTCTTTGGAATGCAGTCTTAGCTTGGAGGACACAGCACCGCACGCTATTTTGAATCGATGCAAGCCTTTCGAAATGGATCTGGATGTAAAATCTAATAGATCCAGTATCATATCGCAGGAGGAAGCAGATGACACTTAGTTTATCCTCTAATGTCATTAAATTGATTGTAACTTCTATACCTGGTGTTCAAATTGTGATGGATGAAGTGAATTTAACCAGATATTTCAGATTCAAGAGAATTAAGTCTGAAAAAGTTTCCTAGTAGTTAAAATCCAAATTTTATGTAAACGTGCCAGTAACAGAACATATATGTATCGTGAATGTGTAGAAATAGAAGTTTCAGTTCTTTAATATAAAAATCTAGATAATGCGATGAATTAGTTACGTAATGTAACATAGTAGTTTGTGTTATGTTGGTGGTTTTGAAAAATCATCACGACGTTTAATATGAATGTCTTCATGATAGACATTTGCTTCGGGTTTCACATATGAAACGACATAACAAAATCTGTTAGCTCTCTACATTTGAATATTTGATCATCAGCTTGCTATATTTTAACGTACTTTAATCAAACAGCAAGATATATCATAGGACCTTTAAGAATAATACACAATTATTTTCAACCAAATTATGCCAAATTTGATCCATATTATAATAGACAAGAAATTTTATTGTTGATGCAAAAAATGAAAGAAAATAAACATTATTAATAAGCGAGAACTTCTAAAACTAATTTGTGCATTATTTTATTATCGTATTCTTACTAGGAAAATTTTCAGAGGACTTTGTAACTTGCACCGTTTTATTTTTGGGCTGTAATTATTCTCTCATCATCAATTATCCTAGATGATGCTTCACTCTAGACAGGGTCAAGTTTTAGGAACAATTAATAAACAAGTTTGATTTTTATTATCAAAATAAAACAAATCTATATTTTCCTATAAAGTACAATTATAATTAAAATATAGTGTGATAGTAACGGAACAAGTGGTTTTGAAGAGTTCATATGGGTATTCCACATTAATTATTGTAGTGGGTGTATGGCGTTATTGACAAATATCCAAACTGTGAAGCGAGAGAGTCAAAACGGAGGCAAGAATAGGGCGGCAGTGGAGTCTAAACCAAATTTTAAAGCTCACGATTATGCTACTGGTACTCGTGCGAACGTTAAACGCGACCACTAATGAGAAGAGGGTCGACTCACATCCGATCCCTACGAGAATGCGGAAAACGGTACAGTGCAGAAAGGTAAGAAGGAATAGCTCTGCAGGTTAGTTCGAGAACTTAGCGTGTAAATCAATAACAAGACAGCGCCAGGTCAGTGTCGTAAGTGAAGAGCGCAAGGGTCAATCCGGGGTAGACAGGAGTAGTTGTATAAGGGGGGTACGGGAACACTTATCCGACGAGTAAGGTTCTGTTCCTTGATAAATTACCCCCGGCCGGTACCAATTCCACAGATTTCTACCAATTGATGCCTTAAGTAGGTAATGCAGATTTATGTCATACAGGGTGTCCCAGTATTCAAAAAACGTATTTATATTTTCTGATTCCTTGTGAAAAACTAAATAGAAAATGATCAATAAAGAAATTTGTTTACATGCATAATTAAGGAGTAATTAGCAATTAAAGATTAACTAATCAGAAAAATACTTTAGATAGCTGAAAGTCCATGTGCCATGGCTAAGAGTGTGTGAGAATACAAGTTCGTTTATTTTTGTAGGAGGCTTTGAATCTTCGGTGCAACTTCACACTTAAACGAGATTCGAAAATTCATAATAATCTTTTCCTTAACAACCAAATTAGAAACCATTGCTGGACGAGTTAATTACATTACTTAAAATGCATGCGTTATTTGAATTCCGTTGATATCTCCTAAATTCTTATCATTCTGCAGAATTCACTCGAGTTCTGAAGAAAGTGCTGTAACTTCTTTTATTACCTTGAACACTTTTGAATTACATTGAATTATTTGGAATTTCAAAACTTAAATAATTATGTACTGCAAATTCCTCCGAATTCTGATACAATCATTACAGTCTTTCTGATTCAGGTACTTAGAAAAACAATCTAAAATGGTGCACTACAGGATGCCCACCAGGTGTTTAGAACAACAATCTTCTGGAATTTGTTCGAAATTTCAAGTTTTCTAAGAACGTTAAAAGTACCAAATGGTGACCCGATAACCGGGATGCACAAGGTCGCGCACCAGGTGTTTAGAATAACAATCTTCCGGAATTTTTTTTAAATTTCAAGTTTTCGAAGGACACAAAAAAACTCCAAATGGTGACCCGATAATCGGGATGCACAAGGTTGCAAACCATGCAGGTGGTTAGAATAGCAATTTTCAGGAATTTTTTTTAAATTCCAAGTTTTCGAAGGACATAAAAGAATCCCATTGGTGAACTGATAACCGCGATGCACCAGGTCGCAAACCAGGAGGTTAGAATAAAAATTTTCCCGAATTTTATTAAATTCAAAGTTTTAAAAGGATATAGAAAACTTGAACTGGTGACCCGATGATCGAGGTGCAACGGATCGTGCACCAGGTCTTTTCAATAACAATCTTCGGAAAGTTTTTCGAAATTTCAAGTTTTCTAAGGATATAAAAAAATTCCAATGATAAACCGAAGACCACGGTGCACCAGGTCGCAAACCGGGTGTTTAGAACAACAATCTTCGGGCATTTGTTCGAAATTTCAAGTTTTCTCAGAATGTTAAAAGCACCAAATAGTGACCCGATAACCGTGATAAACATGGTCGCGCACCAGGTGTTTAGAATAACAATCTTCAGGAATTTTTTCGAAATAACAAGTTTTCGAAGGACACGAAAAACTCCAAATGGTGAACCGATTACCGGGATGCACAAGGTTGCGCACCAGGTGGTTAAAATAGCAATCTTCGGGAATTTTTTTTAAATTTCAAGTTTTCGAATGACATAAAAAATTCCAATGGTGATCCGAGGACCGGGATGCACCAGGTCGCGAACCAGGAGGATAGGAATGGCTCAAGATTGCCTAGTTTATTTCGGTTTCCAATCAGGCATGGGATAAGAGTGGCTCAAGATTGGTAAGTTTATTTCAACTTTCAATCAACTAAGACGATTTTCCTATCCCACGCTTAATGAAAATCGTCTCAGCTGATTGAAAGTCGAAATAAACTTGACATTCTTGAGTCATTATTATCCCACCCTTAATGAAAATCGTCTTGGTTGATTGGAACTTGAAATAAACATAGCAACCTTGACCCAACATTCTTATCCTACTCTTATTCAGCATAATATTAGAATAATTTTATATCCTTTTAAAACTTTGAATTTAAAGAAAATTCCGGAAGATTGTTGTTCTAAACACCTGGTGGGCGACCTGGTGCACCCTGGTCTTCGGTTCATCATTGGAATTTTTTTGTCTTTCGAAAACTTTAAATTTCGAAAAATTTCCGCAGACTGTTATTAAAAACACCTGGTGCACGATTCGTTGCATCTCGATCATCGGGTCACCAGTTAAAGTTTTTTATATCCTTTCAAAACTTTTAATTTAACAAAATTCCGCAAGATTGTTATTCTAACCTCCTGGTTCGCGACCTGGTGCATCCCGGTCCTCAGTTCACCAATGGAATTCTTTTATGTCCTTCAAAAACTTGGAATTTTTAAAAAATTCCCGAAAATTACTATTCTAACCACCTGCATGGTGTGCAACCTTGTGCATCCTGGTTTTCGGGTCACCATTTGGAGTTTTTTGTGTCCTTCGAAAACTTGAAATTTCAAAAAATTCCTGAAGATTGTTATTTTAAACACCTGGTGCGCGACCTTGTGCATCCCGGTTATCGGGTCACTATTTGGTGCTTTTAACGTTCTTAGAAAACTTGAAATTTCGAACAAATTCCAGAAGATTGTTGTTCTAAACACCTGGTGGGCATCCTGGCGCACCCTGGTCATCGGCTTATCATTGGAATTTTTTTATGTTCTTCGATAACTTGAAATGTAAAAAAAATTCCCGAAGATTGCTATACTAACCACCTTGTAAGCGACCCTGTACATACCGGTCAGCGATTTACAATTTTAGATTGTTTTTCTAACTACCTGGTTATCCCCGGTTATCGCTTCACCATTTGGAATTTTTTATGTCCGTCGAAAACTTGGAAATTCCAAATAATTCAATGTATTTCAAAAGTGTTCAAGGTAATGAAAGAAGTTAAAGCAGTTTCCTCACAACTCGA
Source organism: Synergus gifuensis (assembly GCA_904066015.1). Lineage (NCBI taxonomy): Eukaryota > Metazoa > Arthropoda > Insecta > Hymenoptera > Cynipidae > Synergus > Synergus gifuensis. The sequence goes on from CAJFCO010017191.1 coordinate 8,121, forward strand.
GTGAATTCTGCAGAATGATAAGAATTCAAGAGATTTCTACACAATTCAAATAACGTATGCATTTTAAGTAATGTAATTAACTCGTCCAGCAATGGTTTCTAATTTGATTGTTAAGGAAAAGATTCTTATGAATTTTCGAATCTCGTTTAAGTTTGAACTTGCACCAAAGATTCAAAGTCTCCTACAAAAGTAAACGAACTTGTATTCTCACACACTCTTAGCGATGGCACATGGACTGTCGGCTATCTAAAGCATTTTCCTGATTGGTTAATCTTGAATTGTTAATTACTCGTTAATTATGCATTTAATCAAATTTTTTTATTGATCATTTTCTATTCAGATTTTCACAAGTAATCAGAAAATATAAATATGTTTTTTGAATACTTTGAATACTTTTTTGACACCCTGTATATTAAAGCTCGTTTAGTGTCAGTGACCTACCTTATCAGCAGAGTGGCTTGGTAGTTCACCTAGCATGCGTTAAGATTTCTGCAAATTTTCTACGAGTACGCAGCTTGCAAAGTGGTGCCAGCATGGCATGTATTGGGAACTGTGTGACTTACTGAAAATTATGTCATGCAGCATGACGCATTTATAATAAACATACAATATATTAATCGACGATTGGCATTGTGGGTTAAAGAGTGTATAATACATGAGCACATCCATTTCCCTTTCCATACCTATGTACATCAAACAACCTGAAATAGATTCCACCCTTTCATATGTACAAAAACTCAGTGATGACTCCGCTTCCGCCACAAGTGTTTTCCACCTCTACGATCAGCGGCAGCGGTCCCCCTCCTATACTTACCAGTGTGAAAACTATCAAGAGACAAACCTTTGTTTTCACATGTATAAGATAAAGATAGAATTACCCAAACTTCTAAATAAATAACGTGAGGTTTAGTGTACTGATGAGCAGAAGAAAAAAGAGGATTGTGAAACAGAAGAAGGATGATAAGAAAACGAAGAACCTTAATGTTAAATGTATAGGAAAGTAATAATTATATTAAAACGCTACAAAGTCTTTAAATTTAAATAAACAGGAATTCTATTTGTTTCAACACATTTATTTTATATATTACTTAATTTATAGTATAGGTGTCAGTATTTTTACACATAATCGAACTCTACATTATTATAAGCTCCCCCTAAGTACTTCATTCGCAACTTCTTCGAGACGGCGGCTTCTTGCATCTTCTCCAACATTGTAGTGTCTGCATCGAAAACCTTCAAGAGTCTTCCTGGTAAAAATACGGTAAAACTATCCTCCACTTCTGCTACGATCCTGGCACCATATTTCGTCTGGACTCTGCAGATGTTCGTCACATCATACGTCTGATTAAGAGTCAATTTAGACATCGGCTTCGTGGGCAGTAATCTCTCCAGACGACCAACCAAATTGAGTTGCATTAGGTCCATTTCACTCTCCTGGAAGACGGTTCTGCTGTAGTGTTGAAGATGCTTCGAAAATGCTGGAATGAAGCAATTGCTTCGGAGACCTGCTTTTAAAGGTAAATTCCCCCCCCCCCAACTCCACCTCCAGTTGCTCCACACCTAAACCTCAAATTCTACGCATGCGTAAAGAAAATGAAAGTGGCGCTTAATAAAAAGTGACTTGGAACTAACTTAAAAATTAAAATCGGACATGGTTTTAATTTAATAGGATAGGTATTTTAGATATAAAATTCTCATATTTATTCAGTTAAAATAACATTTATTCATGGAACCTTAAACTAATTTTTAAAAAATACAGTCTAAATTATTATAAAATTCTTTTAAAGTATCATTAGTATCTACTTCATCTACACTATTTGGATAAGGTTTATGCATAGTATTTAGAATCCAAGTTTTGAGGGCCATCACATTTTGTACTGTACAATGGCTCGTATGAAAAGTGTGATGACTACATGAATTTGCAGATCCCTTGTTCATTTTCTTCAATGAAGGGCAGTCAAAGTCATCCAAATCTTGGATATGGATTATAAAATTTTCAAGACATTTTTTTTTTGTAGACCTTTAACATAAATTGTGCGATCAACGACTAATATTTCTTTAAGTATGTTTCTGACTTCTTCGTAGGGTATATCTCCAGCATTACAGTCAATTCCATGGTAATTTAGCATAAACCATTGATTTACACTCTTGTATCTTTCTGGTAGTGAATTCCAGCTGCACGGTGATTCAAAGAGGAAGACTAGTGGTTGAGCATCTTCCTCGAGAGGTAGTATGGCCAACTCCTTAAAGACAAACTTAAAACTGCCGCTTTAAGTGAAAACTCTCCAACTCCCTTAAGCCCTTATAATAACTACCAGTTATAAAATATACTAGTCAATTTTCGTGATTTCTGATCATTTACGAGAAAGCGCTGATCTTTTAAATAACTAGAAGTCATACTCTGTTTCAATATTTTTTTTATGTTTTGACATTTTGTTTTCAATTTATGTAAAACTGAAGAAATATATTATACAAATAAATAAAGCTTCTTAAATGCTCAGAAATTATACTTACTGAATAAAATTAATTAACATAAGTTGAAAAAGGTTAAATGGAACACATTTCTGAGGATGTTATAGTTGATGTTACGGCCCGAGCGAAGGCCAGATGTTACATTAAAATAGGCTAAGGGAGGATGAATTTGCTGATTATGTCAGGGTGGTAAGGCCAGACTTTATTTTTATTGTAGTTTCGTTGTCACTAACAATCCTATGGGGATTGTGTCATTCAAATAAACAATATGTGTAATGAAATAGTACAAGTTTATTTAAATAAATGAGATATAAAGGTTGAATACTATAAGAAATAAAAATTTACTCTACCTCTTAACTAAGAGGGCAAGAAAAGAAGTAAGGGTTGTTGCTTGCGTCTCTGTCTTTCGGAGGACAACGGCAAGATCCTCTCGCAGAGTTAGGTTGTTGCAATAAGGATTGCAACTTCTCGTAGCAATCCACCTATTGGTCGAGCGATACACGAACCGTAACAGAGATCGAATCCACTCGTTCTTTTCCGAATGTTAATACAGCGGAACTTTATTCGGAACCGACTTAATCGACGACTGTACCAACAATTAGTCGAAGGGACTTTGTTCACTACACAGATACTATTAACGTGAATTGATCGCGATCGTCGATGCTTTAAAGGGCGCTTTGCCTGGTCAACTCAGCCACGTTTCTTACTAACACAATAACCGCGATCGTCGATGCTTTAAAGGGCGCCTTGCCTAGTTAAGGTGCTTCGGTCACGAGACAGTATTAATAGCTTAACTACTTGGAACAAATGACACATCTCGTAATCAAAGCGGGGTTTATATACTTGAAGAAAATGCATACGCCTTTCCACACCCAACACACCCACCACGCCCGATACGCCCGGTGTGATCATCATATCTAACACGCCCGCCACGCCTGGCCTTCTCATGTGGTTTGTTACGTTCAGTGTATTATTGTAAAACGGCACGTTCTGTTATGACTGATGACGAGTGGATTCATCTTATTATAATTGTTGAAATAAAATATCAATTGATGCGTAGAATATTGGTATTTTAAATATAGGTGGAAAGCCCGAACAATGTACAGTTCCCTTTATCAATTTTATATCCTTATGAATACTACCTTCTTTTCTTGCTCCTTTACATTATAGTTTATAATATTACGATAGCGGGAACAATAACATTCATTATGTGATTGTTTCCGAATTTAAGTGCTAGTTTATTATACTTATATAAATTGATATAAAAGTTCGTATTAAGTAGAATAATATGGCGTGTGGTAAGCATGTCTGACTATACATAAAGTTATCACTTATATCATTGCGACCAATGTATTATCTTATGTAGGTTTCATTTACTCATATGGGCTTATCGACGAAAAGTGTCATTTTCTCTAAAAAAAAAAAAGTTAAAAAATAAATCTTAAAGCACACTTTTCTGTTACGAACGTAACGTCATTTTTTTTAAAAATCCTCAATTTATTGCTAACACCTATAGTAGAGACCAACTGAAATTTTGCTAAGCTTGCAATTTCCCATAGCAATAAATTGAAGCCAAAAGTGGACTAATTGGAATGAACGAATTTATATTAATTTTAAGGATTAATTATATACGTACATATATACATATATATATGTATATTTAGGATTAATGAGTGAATGACCTTTATAGGAATGCATGGATAGTTAATACATAAGAAGGAAAGAAATAGATGAAGAATGAGAAAAACTAAAAACATAGCAAACACTCGCACACATTCATGAGGTATGCACAGATAAATGATACTCGCGCTAGCAGTTCACCCACAGCAAACTATCGCGTGCACTAAAACGTAGCCGCGCATCTGTGTACTCGTAGGTGCATCTCCGATCTCTCCCGTTCACGCCATTCTCCGCTATTCTTTATGCAAGTCATCCTACCCTTATAAGCGCCCACCCCTATTTTGATCAAAATTTCGACTTTAAATAACTCTTAAACTACTGATCCGATTTTCATGAGATTTGAACAGCGTTCAAATGAATGAATTCCACCCCCGATCACAAGGCTATACGTAATAATTTCCAATATTTCGGAATGAAAGGTAGAACCTGCAATTAACTTGGAATTAAAATAATTTCCAAGACAATAAAATTGCAAATGCATCAGGTTAAACACCTTAGTGGAATTCATCATTTCGCAAACCAATCTTCAGTTTCGCGCTGATCATAAGTCAAAGAACTTTCATGCACATGCATTATTGCAATCAAAGCGGACTCCAAAGAAGTCAAAAGAGTTCATAATCCTCTCCCAAAATCATGCCATATCAACCGACCAATTAGAAACTTCCACCTGACGAAATTTCCCACCTAATCGATCGGCGATGCATCTACAAAATACATGGATTCGAAATCTTTGATCGCAGTTCCAGTTGCAGTTGCAGTCGCAGTTGCAGTTTCAGTTTCAGTCATCAGTCAACTAGTTCGTCGCCCTTCTTGTAACATCAAGAAGTCTTCGTTTCTAAACTCGCCCGTCCGGTCGGTAGTTCGGTTGGTCGTGTGTAGCCTCGCAAAAGGTATTGCTGAAAATAAATATATCTTTTTCGAAATTCGGAAAAGGGGAAGCCTGTAACGTCCTACCGCGGGGAGCACAGGGGCCGAACGATTAGGACGTTAAATTCTTTTAATCCTTTTTCCGACGGAATGATTAACGCGATTCAAAGTGTTTAGATGCACCGCGTGAACCCTTACGGTTGCACCCCGTACTTGCCTAAAAAACGGACCGCGTAAAATTCCTAACTAGGGAGCGTGGACGCTAAGGCGAGGATCGTATTCGAAACGACCCTCCCTTTAAATCGCGACCTTCGATAATATTGTTGAATGAATATTATTCAAAGGACCAATTCAAACACACGAATAATAATCCGTTCTCGAATCTCAAAACGAGAAAGAATTTTATTCGAAACGGTAGTTTGAATTCACGTAGCAAAGTAGTGGGAAGAAGTGTTGGGTTTAAAACCACCCTCACTTATTCTGATTAATTCACCACTATCTTTTCAACGTAAATGCAAATTAATTTCGAGACATGGGAGTGGAGAACCAATTTGTGCATCATCTGTAAGTGCGTGTGTGAATTGAGTCTCCTTTTTAAAAACTAGAGTTGCCTACTTCATGGCAACGTGCAAATTTATTTAAATTGGCCCAGTTGAAAGGACATCGACTTAGACATAAATCCTCTATTTCCTTCCAACTGGTAGGATAAGCCTACGAAATAAGTAAGTACTAAAGTATCGTTCCAATTTTATTAATTGCGTGCAACTACGAAATGTTTTCATAAATAAAAGATGTTTTCGATCGTTCAACGTGAAATTGAGTCTTATTTTATAAATTAAAATTGGTCTTAATAACGCTTATCAAAATTTGAATTAAATAAATCTAATATAATTCAAAGCTCTTCCAATTATTTAAATTTCCTTCATCTTTAAAGATTCCAGAAAAAACGGGATAAAACCCTTGGATGAGGGTAGATAGTTTACGCACCCATATACCTAGGAATCAGAAAGTATTTTTTTTGCATTCCCTTAAATTTTTCAAAAGCTACGTAACCATAAAATTAAATAGAGACAGACCTTATTATTTGAGACTAAATTAAATTATTATCGGTTCGTAACATTTTAAACTTTTTTCCTACATTCAACATACATATCGAAACTTATTTTTTAGGGTGGTAAATAACTTTGCGCATGCGCGCAGTTTGCACAAAATATTGAAACAAATAAATCCATCAATTTAATTGAACTAATAATATTTTTGAAATTGAAGGTGAAATAGGATTGTTTTTCCTTCTTAAATGTTCAGGATACTTTTCAGTAGTGTGTAAATTACTCTATTCTTGATTACAAATATATAAAGAGTATCTGAAACTAAATAATGCAGGCTTTTCATAAAAAATTCGTAATTTTATTCCTAAATTTTTAGTTATAATACTCTATCTTATATTTTAAATCGAAGTCAGTTATTTTTTCAATACTGAAGTGTATATCCTGACCATTTGGAATATAAGGGAACGAAAATTCAACAGTTAACAGAAAATCTATTATATTATTTATTATTTTTCAAAGTATAGCGAAATATCACAGAAAAGTGAAAGTTAATTTTTAGTATGTTTCTTTCGCCTAATCTGTCTAATCTTAGTTTTGTGTTCAAGTACAGTGAAATACGTAGATAGTTTTAAAGAGAAATGAATACATGTAGCTTTTTTTAAACATTTTATACATGACAAAAAGCGTGGTCTAAGTGTGGTTAGCTCTTTGTGATGCCAAAATAATTGTCGCGTTTGCATCGTGTTAGGCATAGGTTTTAAATTGAGACCAGTGGTAAGTTATTAATTAAGTTATAAATTATTATATCACACAATATTCTGAAAATTGTATTTAATTATATTAAATCATAGATACTAGATATCAAAATTACAATATAGATACAATATAATATACTATAATAACACTGGACAACAAAATATGACCTATGTCGGGTTGGGACGAGATATATCATTTCCATGGTAGTTTTCTGTGCTGAATCCAAATCTGACCTCCGTTTTTTCGCTGATCTCAAATTTTTGAGTTTTTTTGAGTTAAAAATGTTTTCGAAAAATCACAAATCATGTGATAGAAGGGTGAAAAAATTTTTTTCACGAAAAGCGATACATGCTTTCGATGCGTTTTTTAACGCAGAATCCATTGGTGTTATTGCTTTTTCGATATCTCATATAGTTTTTGAGATGTTTTTAAAAAACGAAAAAAAATGAATTTACAAAAATCCTTATATTTAAGTGAATAAATTTTATTTTTTAGTTTCTCAGGTCTCATTCTCTTCGTTTTTTGATGCAGAAAAAATTTTAAAAAAGTTTACAGTTCTAGCTGTAACGGTTCGGAAGTTACATGACAGAGAACTTGTCTCTTTCTATAGAGTTCCCAATTTGACGGTTTACAAGTACTCGAGACGAATCATTGTACTTTTTCTAATATCTCATTGCAGTAATGTCTTTAATATTTGCAATATTTATCATATTTACAGAGCTTTGTGTGGAAGAAAAGTGTTCATGGCGCATGCGCGTCTCCCGTCCACTTCACTCCCCTCCATTATCACACTACTCTTGTTCATATCGCCCTATTCGTTCTCCGCGCTATCTGATCTTCATTCGATTCTAGACCTCTGTGGAGTCACAACATATGCTACCTTGTACCTTTTATAGAACTAGAATCATTTCTACTTAATTAAAATATATTTGCCCTAAGCTTTTATTCAAGCCTCAGTTTGCAACGATTGCAAAATGCAGAACAGCTGCAAAAATCATCCAGATAGCTTTTGCTACGTTTGCGGTATTTTCATCCCACTAAAAATGAGACAAAACATTTCTCCCACCATGCGAGAAGGTTACGAAATATATTTTCAGATTAAACCCGATAATGGAGAAGAAAGTTGGATACCCAACAGCTGCTGTAAAACTTGTGCGAATAAATTATGTTCGGTACAACGAGGAGACTTTGATAATCTTTTTAAATTTACTGTTCCTACTTTTTGGAGAGAACCTGAGAACCATATCGATGATTGTTATTTTTGTTTAACAGAAGTAAAAGGCTACTCATCACGTTGCAAGACCAGCATTATTTACCCTAATGTTCCTTCAGTGACAAAAGCTGCTTGTGACCGTGACAATTCTTTACCAGATAATTCTGCAAACCAAAAAGAAGAAGAAATCACTGCTGATGAAAATCAAATCGTAAAATGTAAATCGACCAGAAACTTACCAGAATTATTCTACCAGAAAGAATTGAATGATTTGATAAGGGATCTAAATTTATCGAAAAATCAGGCTGAATTCTTAGGCTCTAGGCTCAAAGAAAAAAATCTATTGAAAAAAGATATAAAAATTACTTACCGAAATCGAGATAAAGATTTAAATATATTTCTTTCCAGTCAAGATACTCTCATCTATTGTACCGATGCAGATGGTCTTATTAAGACCCTTGGTCATGAACACCAGCCAGAGAATTGGCGTTTATTCGTTGATGCAAATAAACACAGTTTGAAAGTTGTTCTCTTGCATAATGGAAATGAATATCCATCAATACCCATTGCTCATGCCACCAATGTCAAAGAGTGCTATTCTGTTATGCAATTGTTACTTGAAAAAATTAATTATAAATCATATGAGTGGTCTATCTGTGGCGATTTCAAAGTAACAGGTATTCTCCTCAGATTGCAATCTGGCTACACAAAATTTTGTTGCTTTCTATGCACTTGGGACAGCAGAGCACGAGATCAACATTATGATGTTAAAGTTTGGCGAGCCCGAAAGACGTTAGAACCAGGAAAAATGAACGTTGCTCAAAAACCATTGGTTGATCCTCAAAAAATATTGTTACCCCCATTACATGTAAAGCTCGGCATCGTAAAAAACTTTATCAAAGAAATGGATAAAAATGGAGAAGGTCATCGTTTCTTGAAAAGAAAAATTCCCTAAACTTAGTGAAGCTAAAATCAAGGAAGGAGTTTTTCAAGGACCCCAAATCCGACAACTAATGTTGGATTATGATTTTGAAACAATCTTGACGGACCTTGAGAGGAAAACTTGGTTGTCAATAAAAGCAGTCATACAAAATTTCTTGGGGAACACAAAATCGAGAACCTACAAACACCTGATAAACACTATGCTGCAGAACTTCAAAGAAATGAAAGTGAACATGTCACTAAAGATTCACATTCTTCACTCGCACTTGGACTTCTTTCCAGAAAATTTAGGGGCAGTCAGTGATGAACATGGGGAACGGTTTCATCAAGAAATCGCTGAAATCGAAAAGAGATACTAACGTAACTGGAGTGTGAACGCTTTAGCAGACTACTGCTGGAGGCTCATGACTGATGAACCAAATGCTCATCACCTTCGAGCATGCAAAAGAAAAAGTTTCTAGGGAGTATAAGTAGCAGCTTATAAATATATTTTTAAAATTTTTTAATTATTATTATTATTCTTATTGCAAATATTAAGGACATTACTGCAATGAGATATTAGAAAAAGTACAATGATTCGTCTCGAGTACTTGTAAACCGTCAAATTGGGAACTCTATAGAAAGAGACAAGTTCTCTGTCATGTAACTTCCGAACCGTTACAGCTTGAACTGTAAACTTTTTTAAAATTTTTTCTGCATCAAAAAACGAAGAGAATGAGACCTGAGAGACTAAAAAATAAAATTTATTCATTTAAATATAAGGATTTTTGTAAATTCATTTTTTTTTGTGTTTTTTTTTTGGTTTTTTAAAAATATCTCAAAAAATATATGAGATATCGAAAAAACAAAAACATCAATGGATTCTGCGTTAAAAAACGCATCGAAAGCATATATCGCTTTTCGTGAAAAATTTTTTTCACCCTTTTATCACACGATTTGTGATTTTTCGAAAAAATTTTTAACTCAAAAAAACTCAAAAATTTGAGATCAACGAAAAAAACGGAGGTCAGATTTGGATTCAGCACAGAAAACTACCATGGAAATGATATATCTCGTCCCAACCCGACATAGGTCATATTTTGTTGTCCAGTGTAATATTACTCTATCTCTCATTAAAAATTCGTTAAAAATTGTATAAATTACAGTTTTTTATTATTAAACTAATATTTTTAATCCAATATTAAAAAAATAAAAATAAAAATATTTCCTTAAACTTTCTTTTAATTCAATTTGATATTAAAGGCTTAACTTGTTGTAATAGCGACGCTTTTACTTACCGAAAATTTCATAAAAAATTGATTTTTTATTATTAATTTTGATTAAACTAATGTTAGTTTGCGAAAAACTTTTCTCTTTTCAAATAAAAAAAACTTTTTCGTCCAAAAACTATTTTCAGACAAGTACTTCTACAGAAAAAAGTAATATTTTTCCATCATTTGCCTATTTTTTGTAATATTTCAAAATATTCTGAACTTTTGAAAAAAATATCTACACAAAAGTTATTCCTTTCAAAAAACGGAACTTTTTTATATAATAAATTTTTTTGTAGGCATTTAACTTTTGAAGAAAAATCATTTTTTTACTTTTTTTAACTATAATTTTTACATAATTCACATGATTTTTGAGGCACACAATTTTCCTTTCGCAGACTTATTTTGGCAACCGAAATACACCAAATCCAATAGAAAATTTAATCTTAACTTGATGCGCGCGATTTGTACAGCTGCTGGCGCTGTAGTGGACATTTTCGCAAAAAATTTGGAGTGGACATTTTAGCCTTAAATTGGGCATAACTTTTGCGCGCATTGCGATTTTAGTTTCAGATCTGGTAAACTTTTTCACCCCGACATACTGCTTAATTTCCGTGAGCACAGAAAAGTGTGCTGCAGGTATTTTTCGAGTAAAGTACGACGATGGAGTGGACATTTTTTCGTCAAAATCAAAATTTTCGATATTTGAATGTGTGATACTTCTATAATTTTGAGAGCACACGTTTTTCCCTTATGTGGTGTCTAATGGTAACCAAAATATATCAAAAAATCGAAATATTTTTTACCTAGGTGGTTGCGCGCATTTTCTACAGCTCCAGACCCAATAGTGGACATTTAAATCGTTAAAGCGGTGACACGACTTTGAGATTTTCTTGCTGAGTTATGAATCAAAGCACAGTGTCAAATAAATGAAATTTCAGTAGTCTATGTTCCATTGAACTAGCATGATTTTTTTTAGAATTTTCAAACCATGCGCGGAAAACCTGTGAGCATACAAAACACTCAACTCGTGGGTGGTGACAAATATTACATAGGTATATTTTTGGGATTTTATTCACCAATTATGTGTTATATCTTTTTATGAGGATTTCTGTAATGACTGTAAGCTTTTGTTTCTACTTCAGGGAGTTTGTCTGTAAATTTTTATGCGGTTTAACTTGTATTTTAAGTTCAGATTTGCTTATAATGCAACGGTGACAGAAAAATGACACTTTTCGTGGATATGCCCATATGTTACCATCACTACTTAAGTATCTTTTGTATGTAGTCAGGCATCTTCATAACTACATGCTACTTTATCGACCGTAGTTGTTACAATAACTTTTACCAATGATTCAGAATTTTATATTGAATCTGTCGATATTACTAATTACCACTTAATTACTTAGGGGCTTAATGTGGTTGTATACGTTTAGACGTTACAAAGAAATTTAAAATTTCGGATGTAACATTGATAGCAGAAATTTTTAAACTCTCATAGTAAATAAACAAATAAAATTTTCTCAAAAATGTTTGAAAAATATATTTCTAATACTTACGTTAATAGATTATAATATATTTCTATATTTATTTTTAATTTTTCTCATAACATCGAAAATCATGAACTCACTTAAGGGTGATGGAATTTAAAAGAAAAAATTGACAACAAACTGTCAAAAAGTCTAAAAATCTGTGAAAAGACACAAATCTATCAGTTGGATTCGATTTTACGTGTTTAAATGCAAAAGAGGGACAATTTAGTTTTTTGATAGCAAAAAAAGAGGAAAGAAGAAATGAACAAACATTGCTATCCCACCAGTTTTTCGAAAAATCACTTTTGTAGTCCCAAAAGAATGTGAGATAATTTCATGATAAAAACGGCGGACATTTTAACTTCCATGATGGAAGAAACTAAATATTGACAGTTGCGAAGTGACTAATAGTCACTGAGCGGCATGAAAGCTCAAGCCATTGTCGTCATTTCTATGAAGGCTGTACTGTGCTGACCTCGCTTGGCGATACATAGTTTGGCGGCAATGATTTGAATTGCAATAGAAAAGATAATCTGCGCTTTTAAAGATTCATTCGATTCTTGACAAGTTTAAGGCTCATGTAGGAGGTAATCTAACCTACAAAACTCACCTCAAAAAATTGATTTCGAATTCTGGCGTACCTAAAGGATGCCGGGGGGCAATTTTTTTCCCCCACAGGAAGCACATATCCCCATTTGAGGGGGAAAGTCCCTCCGAAACGTCAACACTCGCGATAAATATTAAAAAACTTAGAAAATAATAAACTTTTCACGTGCCGATAAAAAGTAAACAGAAAGAATGCAATCAGCGCGGCGTGGTATCGCGATCGATCAATAAATCGATTTAAAAGGACTTCTGGCGCAATATTCAAAATAGAAAAAGCATTGAAACATATCAAGGAGTAATAATTCCTAATAAGTTATAATATATTATTTAAAAAACATAACAAATAAATATTATTTTAAACAAATATAAGAAAAAAAAGAAGGAAAAATATATTCAACGCAAAATACTGACTGATAAAATAGATAAATAAAAATTTCCACATTTCCTTCTAATTCTGAGTTGATCTTATAACATTCCCTTCACACCACGCACACAGAAGAAATAATTTACATATAGCTAAAGAAGATTTGGTAAAGATTTTCCAAAATTCTAATTAGCAAAAATAAGCATTTTCCACAAAATGCCAAGTTATTGTGTTCATGATTTTTTCAGAGGAACCTTAGACTATATAATGTACACTCTGGTGGTTCAAAAAGACTTTTTTTTCTAGAGAGTCGATCCCCCCAATTTGATTCGAAATCCGAAAAAAGAAAAGTCATATTTTTTTTTAATTTTGATTTTTACACGTGCCGGTTTTGGTTTGAAGTTTCCCATGTAAACTGCATGGGGAAAAATCACTTTTTGGAGTTTTTGGAATAATTTTTCAGGGTTTAGAAAATTTTTACGAGAGATTATAGAGGCTTGTTGAGGACTATCCAACTATCATTTTTTAATTAAAAATAATTTCTATTAGTCTGTTGTAATATTTATCAAAATTGGTTAATTAATTTTTAATTATTTGAACAAATTCCATTTTTTTAAATAATTTTTTTTTAAAATACATTTGTCTTTATAAAATTTACTACTATTGGTATAATGGAATATTGATTAACAATGGTTAATTAATTTTCAATTATTTAAACAAATTCAATTTGTATAAATAATTTTTTTTCAAAAAATTCTTTTTTTCTTATTAAATATTATTACCATTGACAAAATAGTTTTCATTTGTTGAAATAAATTCCATATGTCCAAAACATGCTTTTTCCAAAAATTCAAACTACTTGCAGTTTATTATCGTTACATGATGTAATTTTATTTTCAAATATTTTATAATTGTAAAAAAAATTAATTATCATTTTAATATCTATAAGATATAAAACATTTATAATATAATTTATTTAAATTATAATCCAATTTATTTATACTTTCGAGTATACCTGGGGGCTTACAATAAAATTATCAGAAATCTTTCAACCTATGTATAATTTTGCTTCCTCATAGAGGAAGCTTTGTGGTGGTGACAAAATCCAGTTTCCTAAAAAAGGTTTTTTTCAACATATTTTAATGTCAATATATCTAACATGATGTCCTGAAAAATTGTCCGGATGTGTGTGTGTGTATGGATGTATGTCACGATCCATCAATTTCTTGAAAACGCGTAGAGATAAATTGATGAAATGCATAGTTATTTCATTATACACCTAGTTGAATTTCTTACAAGGCTTTAACAAAATATTTAATTTTACAAGTTTTATGTACTTTTATAATTTTCGTAAAATTCATTTTTTCACTATAACTTCTCAAATATTCAAAATTGAAAGCTGATGTAAGGAAAATAAAGATTCCTTGTGTCGAAAAGAATCGATTGACCTATATGATTAATGCATTTCGCTAAAAAATAAGGATGTTATAGTTAATTGTATTTTCAAAAATTAATTTTTCCACTATAACTTCTGTAATATTCAAAATTCGAAGTTGACGTAAGGAAAATAAATGTTTCTTGTATCGAGACGAATCGATTGGTATATAATATTATTTCATTTCATTTAAAAATAACAAAGTTATTGTTCTATTTAATTTTGAAAAATTTGTTTTTCAACTATAACTTCTCTAATATTCAAAATTCGAAGCTGACGTAAGGAAAATAAAGGTTCCTCTTGTCGAGACGAATCGAATGACCTATAAGATTAATGCATTTCGTCGAAAAATAAGAAAGTTGTGTTTTATTGTAATTTTCGAAAATGAATTTTTTGAATATAACCACTCAAATAATCAAAATTTAATGATGATGTAAAGAATACTTAATGCTTCCTCTATGAGGAAGCAAATCATATTTGCTTACAGGAAGCATAGTGCTCAATGAATGAGCACAGAAGTTGATACAACTTCACAGCTAGTTATAACTGTCCTCCTCGTTTCCAAATGGAGGGAAACAAAATTGGAATATACTTGAAAATAAATTTGTGTTGCGTAACGATAAAAATTTATAATTCTTCGAATTTTTGGAAAAATCAATTTTTTAAACAAATGGAATTTATTTGAACAAATGAAAACTAATTTTTCAATGTTAATAAATATTCCATTAAATCAATGGTAATAATATTTAATAAGAAAAAAAAAAATTTTCGGAGAAAAAAATTATTTAAACAAATTCAATTTGTTTAAATAATTGAAAATTAATTAAACATTGTTAAACAATATTCAATTAGACCAATAGTAGTAATTTTTATAAAGAAAAACATATTTTTGAAAAAAAAATTATTTAAACAAATGGAATTTGTTTAAATAATTTAAAATGAATTAACCAATATTGATAAATATTCCACTAGACTAATAGAAATAATTATTATAAAAAAAAGACGAGAATAAAGCGCACAGAAGGCCGGTTTTATGAAAAATTAACATTTTTGATTTTAACGGTAGTTTTTAAGGCACCGTGGGGGTGTGTTAGGGCTGTCAAACCCATATGTGTGGTACATGAAATTCTTTGTTGGATAGTCCTCAACAAGCCTCTATAATCTCCCGTAACATTTTTCAAAACCCTGAAAAATTATTCGAAAAACTCCAAAAAGTGATTTTTCCCCATGCAATTTACGTGGGAAACGTCAAGTCAAAACCGGCACGTGTTAAAATCAAAATCTAAAAAAAAAGAAATATGAACTTTCTTTTTTCGGATTTCGAATCAAATTGGAGGGATCGAGACTCTCTAGCACCAAAAAAATTTTTGCCATGCATTTTTGAACCACCCTACTGTACACCTAAAACCCCATCAAACCCACCCACGCAATAGAACTCATTTCTAGAAAGCTGGAAAGATCCGGTGAATATCTTCCGACCTTAGTCTATGGAAACATAATCATTTCTCTAAAAAATCAAAGTTATAGCGACTTTGATTTCTTAAAAAAGTCTTTGGGTTCTGAATTATTATTATAACATCCTCAAAACTCCATCAGCCCATAAGAAATAAATTATATCTAGCTGTCAAAATTTGGTAAAGATTTTCCAAACTTGTAATCAGCAAAAAAAAAGTTATTTCCACAAAATGCAAAATTATTGTGTTAATGATTTTTTCAGAGAAACCTTAGACTATACAGTGTACACTGTACCCCTAACACTCCATCAAACCCACTCACGTATTAGAAATCAATTCTGGTAAGCTGGAAAGACCAAATATTTTTCTATCTCATTTTTTGAAACAAAATACCATTACTCGAATAAATGGAAGTCATTACCAATCATTTCTGACAAGATGTAAAGACTCTGTGTATATTTCTTGATCTTCTCCTTTAGGAAAATGAAAATTTTTCGAAAATATTGAACACTGGGCCCGGATGATTTTGTTTTATAGACTTCAGGCTATGGGTTGTAATCACAACAACCCCCTAAACACACCCAGGCAGTACCAACCATTTCTGATAAGATGTAAAGAACCTTTGAATATTTTTCGATCTTCTCATTCAGGAAAATGTTCATTTGTTTTTACTTACTGGTGAATTTTATTTTTCAGGAAATCAAAAGAAGATTTTTATTGGCCTGTTTTTTTGGAATTGCACATTTCATAAGTGTAGGTATATACATACTTAATTTAAAATTAATTTGTACAAGGTTCGAAAATAAATAAAGTGAAAACTAAAATATTCCTTTTGAAATCATACCATTATCCATAATCCCTATGTACCTAAAAACATTAATAGACTAGAAAGATTTTGAGGCGATATAGAGAAAATAGAAATCTAGAGACAATAGAAATAAAAAAATAGAAGACTAGAAAAATAAAATAGAAGAAAGAGACTAATAGTATATTATGCATCTAGAGATACATACAGGCGTTTTTCGTCGAGCGTGACGTATGCAGAACGAGTCGTAGCTCGAGGGCGCCGAAGGCGCCCCGAGAGCGAACACGAGTTCTGCATACGTCGCGCGAGACAAAACGCCTGTATCCCCAGTTGCATACGATATTTTCTTCAAAAAGTGCACGAAACCACGTGTTTGAGAGCGTGTAAAGCGAGCTGAAAGTTGCTGTTTCCAGAGATTAGAATAGCGCGATTACAAGATTATCCGCCAGAGGCAGTACTGTCGCGAGTTTTTTTACCTCCAGCTGGAGTTTTTTTCCCTGTTAGGAGTTTTTTTCCCAGTTTATTTCACTGTTCTGGAAACAGCAACTTTCAGCTCGCTTCACACGCTCGAAAACACGTGGTTTTCGTGCACGTGTTGAAGAAAAGTATATAAAACAACGTAAAGATGGAAGAAAATCAAAATACAGTTAAAAAAACAAAATAGAACAGAAGTGTTGTAACAAAAGAAATAATAACATTCAATTAACAACTGCTATCCCTAAAGTGATTTACATAAATAAATTAGTAAATGACAAAGAGGTGAATGTTAGTGCAGAAACAAATGTTTTTCATTCGAAAGTTTTCTTAAAGGATCGTACTTATTGCAGAACAATTAATAAAGTGCGTAGAAATTAAGTAGGCCGTAGTAAAATTAAAAGCAAATTTCAGCCTGCTTTATATGAAAATTTTACGAATTGTAATTACTCTAATCACCGAATAGAATTCAATTTTCAAACTCTACTGGAGCAAGTGATTAAAATTATTGTCGTAATCCAAATTCCTCTTCAAGCACTATCGTACTTTCATATCAAATGTTCATAACATTCGTAAAATTAGTAATAATTCCACAACCACGGGTTACGTTCATAATATTAACCATGATTCCACAACCAATAATTTAATACGAAACGTGCATTACATTCATAACATTAACCACGATTCCACAACGATTGATCATTTGAATAATATTTCCGAACATTATCTTGGTGTTATGGATGTTTTATGTGTTCACTGTAAAGCAAAACACTTTTCGGCAGAAAGAACATATAAAAAAGGTAATTCTTTCAATGATTGCTGCAGTCATGGGAAAGTAGTATTGGAATCCTTACCAGAACCACCACCGATTTTGAGAGAATTATTTGAAGGAACTCATGAGTTATCAATCCATTTTTACGAACATATACGTTACTATAATAACTTATTTTCATTTGCATCATTCAATGCTAATTTAGTACAGTTTAATAATAGACGGCCGGGACCTTTTTGTTTCAAAATTCATGGACAAATTTATTACCAAATAAATACATCAAAATTACAACTCCCAAAATTGTAGACAAATTTATTACTACTGAAATTAATCATCCAACTGAAAATTTAAAATTACATGAAATTATTAAAACCAATATGATTCATGGCCCTTGTGGAAGTTGGTGTTTAAATGAAAGTGGAAAATGTTCAAAAAAATACTCAAAAGAATTTAATGATCAAACAAGAATGGATGAAGACGGATATCCTTATTATAAATGTCGAAATACTGAAACATACATACATCGTAGTGATGGATTTGAATTTGATAATCGCCGAGTTGTACCACATAATAAAGAACTTTTATTAAAATACAACTGTCATATAAATGTTGAAGTTGTTAGCAACATTAAAGCAGTGAAATACCTTTACAAATATATTTATAAAGGACACGATGCTGCAGCTGTAATAATTCAAGAAAAAAAAATAGTAAAGATCAAGGCATAATTAAACATGACGAAATTAAAAATTACATTGAAACCCGCTATGTTAGTCCACCTGAAGCATGTGGCCGTATTTTAAGCATGAACATGCAAGGTAAAAGTCATTCAATTAGCCGATTACCGGTACATTTAACAAACCAACAAACTGTTATGATTGATAATATTGATGATCCGTCAGTCCAGCACAAGTTGAATTATTCCATCTTAGATTACTGTTATTATCAGTAAAAGGAGCTACAACTTTTGAAAATTTAAAGACAGTAAATGGTACTATACATGATACTTTTGTAAGTACATGCTTAGCATTAGGCTTAATTGAAGATAATAATGAATGGAAGAAGCTATGCATGAGGCTGAAGTTTGGATGATGCCTCAACAATTACGACAATTATTTGTAAGAATTTTGCTTCGCTGTCATCCAATTCATCCAGAATAATTATGGGAACAGTTCAAAGATCCATTATCTCAAGATTTTTCACGAACAATGTCAATGGATTAAGCGCACAAAAGAGCTTATATTCATATAAATACATTGCTTCATGAAGAAAACTCAAGTCTTGCTAATACCCTTTTGAATTTGGACGAAGCCAATTTCCAATTAGATTAGCCTTTGCAATGACAATTAATAAATCACAAGGACAAACATTTGAGAGAATTGGAATAGATCTTAGACGAGATGTTTTTAATTATGGTCAACTTTACGTTGCATTATCACGTGTTCGTTCTTGGGATTTACTTGAAATATATTTAGGGGATCAAAGGGAAACAAATATTGTAAAAAATCTTGTTTATAAAGAAGTTTTTGCTTGTATTCTTAATTTTTTAAATGATGCATTTCTATTACTACATTGTGAAAATTAAATTATTTTTTTTATATATCCCGATACAAGGAGGGTAACCCGGTCGAAAACCGGTCTGTTTTTAACAATGTTATATATAATGGAAAATTTACAAAAAAATTTTCTCTTACACGTATAATCGTACACGGTCTTTTATACATATAATCGCACGAAAAAACACTTTGAAAAATCGCACTACTCGCTTGGGGATTCGAACCGCTGAGGACATTAACAATCCTAAACCCTAGCCTAAACCTAATACACGCGCCGGGCTGAAAAATCAGATATAATTGCCAGAAATATATTTTTAATTTCTTTTGTATTAAACAATTTATTTATTTTATAAATAATAATAAATATAAATAATTATATATAAATAAATATCAATAATTGTAAATATAAATAATAAATGAGTATAAATAATTTATTTTATTTAATTTATTCATTTTCAAATTTTTAATTGATCTGTTATAAAAAAAAAGTTTCCATGAAACTTTATTTAAATATTTGTATTATTAATTAGCTATTTGTATCACAAAAACTGTTTAATTACAATTTTTTAAAATTATGTTTCAAAAAATTTTTTATTTCGCGAAAATTGAAATTTAGAAAATTATTGCTTACGAGAGAATCTTTTTATATTAAAGCTTTATATTATTACACTGGAACCCCGATTCCTGCATGGCCGATTCCCGATTTAAGTGGAAATCCAAATATGGATGCGGGGAGGTGAAGAGGTGAAAAAGAGGTACGAAGAGCTCGGCAGTGCCGTTGCTAGAAAGTGGGAAGTACCCTATAGCCGTAAGCGGATAAAATTTGATTCTGTTTTCTGTCATATCGTCTGCTAGTCATTTCTAGTATATTTCTAGTCATTCCTAGTATATTTTCTGTAGAGTAAAATTATTTAATTATTTTTAATTTTCTGTAGAATTAATTATTTTAGTGCACTGGATAATCCCACAAATTGAAAAACCATTCTTCATAATTAAAAAAATTAAGTATTTTTTCATCATTTTAAATAACGCCCGAAAAGCAACCAATCAGATGCAAACTTGCAAAAGTAGCAAATCATATAATCGCACCATACGCGACGCATGCGCATCATTGTGGAGCCCGCGCTGTCCCACGTTGGAAATACCGATAGTCACGATCCTGAAATGTTTACATATTTGCGAACCCTATTTCTGCGACATCACATACCGAGCTGTCGCACGAATCGGGGTTTCACTGTATTTCAAATCTAATGTAATAAAAATATTCAATTAATTTGTGATTTCTGTGCTTATTTTGAAATTCCAAAATTCATAACTTTTATTGCATTCATATTTACTATTTTCAGAATCTTTGTGTTATAATACTAAATAATTGCTAAATTCTTTTTGGTCGATTTGTCCTGACCAGATCCTGACCGGATTCTAGTCAGATATAGGCCAGGCAATTAAAAAATTTTTAATCGGGCAAAATAAGGTGTGGTCCGGTTTGGCCCGACCGGATCCCGGTAGGAACCCGGCCAGATCCCGACCACGCAATTAAGAAATATTAAACCGGGCTAAATCAGGGTGGCCCGGTTTGGACCGACCTGATCTCGGGGGGAACCCGGTCCGATCCCGGACGAGCTATTAACAAAATATTATCCCGGGTTGACTTTGACTTGACTCTTTATCCCGGCCAGAAACCTTCTCCTGGCCGGGTTAAAGAATATTTTTATATTCATAATTGAGCTTTTCTTTTTTACGTATATTTGGATGGATAGATAGATAGACAGATGACGATAGATAGATGACCCCAGATAGATGACGAACTGTGAAATACATAAAGTAATTTTTTAAATACATTTGACGTTCCCAATATTAACGACCCTAATATTAACCCAGATAGCAAAATGCATGTACTGTGCGATGCACGTGCGTCGCACG
>CAJFCO010017192.1:0-13613 GCA_904066015.1 Synergus gifuensis
AATAAACCGCTCTCTCTTTCTCTAATCCCTTCTCTCTCTCGCTTTCCCTTCAATTATCACAAATATGGAGAAATAGCTGAACTTTCTGGCAAAAGAAAACTTGCTAATACATTGAGAGATTTCGAAACACGTTTCAATCTTCGGATACCGAAGAAACGTTAAAGACGACTTAAAATGAATTTAAAAGGGTATGAATGATGCTCTCACGTTCCCTAAACTCGCAACTTGCTATAATACAGTTATTAAATATATAAGATGAAGGGATGAAGCGAATTTGGAGGTCCATGAGAGGATGGAAGCGACGTAGACCAGAAAAAATGACGGGGAGAGGACTTTTCTCAGCTAGTTTGCTCGTCACGTTCCGCTTTGACCTCTAGAAACATTTGGGGGCTACTTCCACTAGGAGCACCCACATCTTTTCTTTATGACACCTGTTTGATATGGTTTTTCCGCTGGCTTTTCACTCGTACTTCCATATCGAACGTGCTCTCAATATTTTTTCCGAATCAATATATATGTTTTCTTGGGTTGAAGTACCTTTGACACATTTAAACTTTCTGCACAGTACCTTTAGCGGTTAACTGCGTTTGTTTCACTTATGTCAGCCACGTTAGTTTGCTCCAAAATTGTATTCAGTTCGTTCCAGTCGTCTCACCATTCGCTGTCAGTATTTTGTTTCGCGTTATAAAAATGCGACGCATACACAATGCACATCGTCGTGGAAGCCGCGTTGGGAACACTAGTACATACGACCCTGACTTTTTTACGTTTCCAATTCTCCCATGTTAACGGTCGACTAACCAAAATGACCGCTAACATGATGAGAGCGGAGTGTATATATATATATATGCCCCTGATCTATTTTGACATATCTCTAGCGAGTGCGTACAATGTGAAGTATCTCTCTGATGCGTTGGACAAGTGTAGTATCTCTTCACGACTCCTGAAATCTGTAGTAACTCGTTTTTTTTCTCATTTAGAACACACTATTACAAATAAATTTAAATTTAAATTTAATTTTTAATTTATTTTTCTATTTTAAAAAGATGATGAAGTCGAAGTCGAAATAACCTAACGCCTTTCCCGGCAATCTGATTCGTCATCGCGTAAGTATCGATAGTGCTTTTAGACAATCGACTTGTCGTAAATTTCGCGCGCTCATTTGAATTTGGTTTCGTTAATCATCATTTATCACGAGTCTAAGCTCGAAATAAAACGAAAACCTTGGTTTTAAAAAAGCAGTTTTATGATAATATTAAAAAAACAATTAACTAATTTATTATGACTCATTAATAAATTAATTTAATAATTGATTGACCGGTTTTTCAAATAATACCGTACAACTATAAATATGGTAGTCTTTTTAGAAATTGAAACAATAATTAAAGATCCGCAATACAGTAAATATAGTTAGTTTTGAAAACAATTTAATAGTTGTTATTTTTTTTAACGTAAAATAGATGTTGTATTTATTTATTTAGTTTACAAACTGTAGGGAAAAATTTTTAATAAATATATAATATATTATTTTAGGAAAATAAATAATATGTCATAAAATATAAGATTTAAAAAAAAGCATACGCACGGGAAAGCACGCATTTGATATCGTATTTGAAAATAAATATCGTAAATTATATAAAATAGTTAATATAGCAAGTTTGTTTCTCTCTCAGTTAAAAAAAAAGCTGTTAAACGTTCTTACTTTGCATGAGGCGTTTTGCCTGGCGGGTAGGTTTTTTTCCCGATTATAAGAGAAAAATGTTTAACGAAGTTATGAATGTTATGAATACTTGAATTTTGAAAACTGATAAACTGATAGAAATGTTATCAAAAAACATTAAAATATGTCTTTAGAGTGTAATATTTTTTAAAATAAACTTTATTATTTTGTGATATAAATCTCCCGACAGTTTTCGAGAAAGGAAGAAAAGTTATATCAGAATCAGAAATAAGAAGATAAATAATATTATAAATTATAAATCTACCCAAATTCCACATTATCTATATTATCTATCTATAAATGTCTATATCAATAGTTTATATAGTATTACACTTTAAAGAAATATGAAGTACAATAAAAAAGCTCAGTGGAGGGGGAAACTTGTCTCAACTCTATCTTGAGAATCTCTAACTACAGTAGAGAACGAAAATCGGTATCGAAATTCAAATCTCCTGAATTTTCTATTACGTTGTTCAAAGTGTAAGAAATTGAAAAAAAAATTAGTAATAATATAAGATTCTCTATATTTCACTTTATTAAGCATGCTGAGAAAAATGTTTGGTTCGGACAACAAAACTTTTTGTTACTATAGAAGCAACAAAAATTGTTAGTTGTGCAAACAGAATTTTTGTTGAACCAATCAAAGTTTTGTTAATTCAACCAAAACTGAGATTTTGTTGGTTTAAGGGCATGCTCTGTGCGAATTACAGAGCAAACCACCCCCCACTTAAAAATTTTTGTTGTCCACATTTAAAAAATAAACTTAAAAGAAAATGGAAATAATTTGGGAAATGGTAAATAAATGCAAATGGATAGGGTGGGGTAAGGTACAGAGTTGGGGGAAGGAAAAAAGTTTTTTTAATAATATTATACATAATATTATTTCGAGCGTGATTGACCGATGCTCTGCTGATGCAATCGCATCATGGTCAGCTCTATTTACCTCGCAAACCGCCGGTCGGTATAGAAGATAAGTTTGTCAATTTGGAATCTTTCAGTGACGGATGAAGGCAAGTCGAGGCCCTGAGGCGCAATTTTGTTTGGGTTCCCTCGAAATAAATCGGGTAAAGAACAGAGTTTCAAAAATGGTTAATTATCCATTTTTAATTCCTAATTACGTGAAAAACATTGTAAATATACTTTAAATAATTATAATATAAATCAAAACTATAATTAATTATAATGTAATTACAATTCTTCTTTTGTGATTATTAATTATTTTGTAATATAATTACTAGAGTAATTAAAAATGTAATTAACTTGTTGCAACTCATTGCCTACATTCATTGCAAGCATTGCCTACATTGGTATAATGTCTGACATACTCAATCATGTGATCAAAAATAATTATATAATTATAATTATTAACTTTGGGTGACACCTAAAGTTAATAATCAGACAAAATAAGACTATGCTTATTCACAGGAGATCGATAGATAATATCTAACGTACTCAATCCTGTGTCAACTCATATGCATACAAAAGGTATAAGGTTGATTATATAATATTCTCATTGGAGATCGACAGAGATTATCTGTTTGGCTCAATCTCAAGATATCATTGCCTATACATTGGTATAATGTCTGACGTACTCAATCTTGTGAGCAAAAATAATTATATAATTATAATTATTAACTTTGGGTGACACCTAAAGTTAATATTCAGACAAAATAAGATTATGCTTATTCACAGGAGATCGATAGATAATATCTAACGTACGCAATCCTGTGTCAACTCATATGCATAGAAAAGGTATATGGTTGATTATGTAATATTCTCACAGGAGATCGACAGACATCGACAGAAACTCCTCTTCAAGATTGTGAAGAGGAGAATGAAAAGTGCACTCAGATCTTGCAAAACTTTAATTCTCTACATCCCAATCTAAACGCCATCCATGAGCATAATGATGCATCCAACATAATCATCTCTGATTCTCTCCACTTTGAGTACTATGTATAGAATAAAAATAATTAAACAATTGTAAATACTGTTCTATATTTCTGTATTTTCATCCTCGTTTCAATCAAGGATAGCAAAAGAACAGAAGCAGCAATCGCAATTTTTATTATTTTTCAACTTGAACTTGATTTTTTCTGCTGCTGATGTAATTGCGATTGCTGCTCCTGTTCTTTTCTTCTTTTGTTAATACAATAAAAATACATAACTCGAGTGCAAGAAATATCTTCAAAAAATACAGTATCTAAAAAACTAACGAAACTATTATTATATGTATTTTTCTTAGTTTGATTTCAAGTACTCATTGTTTACAACCCAGTGGACAAAAAAAAACATAAACATCCTGAGAACGTTTTAAAAATGTTCCTAGAACGTTCGTGTCAGTCCAATTGATGTCCTAAAGACGTCCCATGTTTCAAAGACAGTCCTTAGAACATGGGACGTCTTTAGGACATCAATTAGACTGACAGAAACGTCGTAGGAACGTCTTTAGAACGTTCTCAGGACACTAATTAAAAAAAGGGGAACGCGCACTCGTAAACGAATTTAAAACCCGCACGTCGATGATTGAAACTGGAGAACACGTCTGAGAAGACTGGAATCGCTGAGAAGAACCAACGATGATGATTGACAGGTTCGAAGGAACCTGGAAGGATCCGCTGAAAAATCTCAGGAAATTGCTGAAAATCAAGAGACCGCAGGAAAAGGAAACTATTGAATTTAACGTGAAAGAATAAAACTATGTTTATTTAAAAACGATGATGTCTAGTAAAACACTGATGAAGCGCGGCGAAGAACGAGTACAATTCTATAGGGTACGAAAGCGTGACCCTCGTCGATTGCTCACTAAAATTGTACTGGAATCGTCGAGAACGATTCTCGACGATCTCTTATTAAAATTAACACTATATTTGGAAAAAAGGTGGGGATGATTCGTCATTCGACCTCGTCGACGCAACGAATTCGTCGATAAACCCGGTGAATCATCAACGCTACGATCGTTGGAAGATTTCTAGGAAATACATTAGACTATTTTAAGTATTACCTTATTTGGCTTGAAATAAAAGGTTTGCTTAAAATAAACGGCAAGAACGATGGTCATATAAAATTGGTGTATATCAAATCCACCCCCTCCCGGAAAGACCATCGTTCATCGTCAGAGAATTATGCCTCGAAATGAAAACTTAGTACTACTTAAATTATTTATTATCTAACAGGGTTTCTTAAATCCAAAGGCGTCGTACCGCTTCAGGGTTGAGCTGGCGCGTTTGAAAAGCGGCGTGAGGGAGTGAGTGTGACAGATCGCCATCACTCGACTCGAATTCCGACCTGGAATGCGTGGGGAGTTGCGATTGTGCATCGACAACTCATTCGGAAACGCGTTTGAGCAACCCTTACTATTCGGACTGGGACCGATGCCGCTTCAGGGTTACGTAGGCGCGTTTGGAAAATGATGTGAGAAATTGAGTGTGACTGGTCGGATTCCAACCTGGAATGTAAGCGGAGTTGCGATTGTGAATCGACGACTCGGAATGCGTGGGGAGTTGCGATTGTGCATCGACAACTCATTCGGAAACGCTTTTGAGCAACCCTTGCTGTTCGGACCGGGACCGATGCCGCTTCAGGGTTACGTAGACGCGTTTGGAAAATTATGTGAAAAATTGAGTCTGACTGGTCGTCATTACCCAAGTCGGATTCCAGCCTGGAATGTAAGCGGAGTTACGATGACTTTTGTTGGGTCCGCATTTTCAAATATGCGCTATTTGACCACTTAAGGGGATTTTAGTTTAATTATGGATAATTCGATTAAAAGAGCACGCGGCGAACGTCGGACGGTATTCTGCGTGGTGGTGTGGAAAATGAATCCGGTGAACCCGCCAAAGGAATCCAAAGACTACCACTATGCCCGCGATACGGCTGGTATCTGTTATTCAATAATTCCTCCAGCAGAAAAATAAGCTGAGTAGGCACAACTAGAGGAGACACAACTGGAGGAGGCACAACTGGAGCCTCGGGTAGCTGGTACCCCGGCCAATTCCCTTGTATCTGGGCCTGCTGGTAGACTTTTAACTGAGCTTCTGCTGCAGTCAGAGACTCAGTTAATTGTTTTTATTTTTTGTTGCATCATCTGCCTCTCGCGGTTCCAATTGTTTTTTTCCCGCACCCGGGTATTTTTCAGCAGTTGGTGCTTCCTTCTTTCCTCTTCCAACAGCTGATAAACTTTGGGATTGCTGCTTCTGTAGTTGATGGTACTGCTGCTTCTGCAGTTGTAGCGGCTGCTGTTGCTGATGGGGCTGATGTTGTAATTGCCGCTGCTGTTCATGCAGTTGCATTTGAAGCTGCTGCTGTAGTTGTTGCACCTGCTGTTGCTCCTGTTGATGCTGCTCGTGTTGGTGCTGCTGCTGTAGTTGTAGGTGCTGCTCCTGGTGCAACTGCTGCTGCAGTTGTTGCAGTTTATGCTGTAGTTTCATTTGCTGCTCCTGTTGGTGCTGTTGATGTAGTTGTAGCTGCTGCTCCTGTTGCAACTGCTGTTCCTGTTGTAGCTGCTGCTCCTGCAGTTGCAGCTGTTGATACATCTGTGGTTCCGCCTGTAGATGCTGCTCCTGCAGTTGCAACTGTTGTTGCATCTGCGGCTCCTCCTGTAGATGGTGCTCCTGTAGGTGCTGCTGTTGTTGCGGCTGATGCTGTAATTGACGCTGCTGTAGCATTTTCTTTGCTGGACATCCTGAAATGGAAAACAATTAATATTTCATAAAAACCTTTAAGGGCATGCTCTGCCCGTGGTTTGTGAAAATTTATTTCTCGAAGTCACCACGGCTAAACGAAAAGATATATCGCTTTCAAACTTTGGAATATAGGAAACGAATTTTCTTTGGGAAATGAATTTTCTTGGTTCAACAAAAGGTTTGTTGAAAGAACCAAGATTTGGTTGGCACGACCAAACAATTTTTGTTGCTTCTATAGCAACAAAAAGTTTTGTTGTCCGAACCAAACAGTTTTCTTAGTGCAATAGGAAAAATTCAATTCCGATAAAAATGGGTTACTATAGATTTCATGAGTCCTGAAGAGATACTACACTTGTTCAACACATCAGAAAGATACTTCAGAGTGTACGCACTCGCTAGAGATACGTCAAATATGCTCGGAGCATCGAATGTATATATATATATATATATATATTGTGACGTGGTATATTTTTACCACGCACATTTTTCCATTTCTCATTAAAATTTAACTTAACTCGCGATAAACTCCTAGCACAGAGTCATAGGTTGTTTGCACACAACCTGTCAGCTGATTGGAACACATGAGCTCTCTGACAATCAACTGACCAACAAACAACAATCCCCACTGGAAAACAAAAATTAATAGTAAAACACTCACACTGCTATACTTTATTTGTTTCATATTTAACTCTGAGCCATAGGGGCTCAGAGTCACACACACACTCACAATCACACCGTTGTCGTTCCGCATCGCAAAGGCCCGAAGAGGATCCTGGTCAAAGTGCATGTATGAGATTCCCGTGCACATAAACGACCAGGAAGATGACATCTCTGCTCAGGTGTCACCTCGATCAGCCGGCTGGCTGAAACTTAAAACCTCGGGCGACATCTCTAGGCCTAACGCATCACCGTAGGAACCGGTCGTCGACGAATTACCAAATTACCACATAAGCCAAATTATTCAATTTCAAAATAGTCTCGCGGCGTTGCCTGTTTCCGCGCACGCCACGAGAAAGGAAGAGAGAGGTTAGCTCGATCACTCTGTCCTCGAAGTCCTTGGCGTTGTCACGCAATCATTGCATTTGTGCTTTTCTTGCAAGTTCTTCGAAGTTGATTGAATTTTTGAAATTCTCCCTGGGTAAGAGTAAGGAATCCACCCAGTTGACTATTGGATTCGGCTAATTAGCCTTCTTGTATAAATTTTGGGAATAATGAAAAACTACGTGAAATGTCTGGTTCTGGCAGAGGCCAGTTTCGCGGTAGGCGCCGCATATTCGCCAGTAGGGTGATCACAGGTAACGATTTCCTTATCTCTCTCTTCCTCATAAATGTGTCTCATATTTAACTGTTTGTCGATCACTAAACCTAAGGCGAACAATAGTCTATGTTCAAATTTCTATTTTAAAATTTTGCTCAACTCATTATAACCTATAGTATGTCTCTGACTTTGTGTCAATTAATTTGTTTGTGAAAAAAATTCTATTGCTTTTTTTTATTTGAATCAGTAGTTAGCACAGTACCGCCCTCTCCGCGGTACTGTGCTAGCAGGGTTATGCACTTGAGTTAGATTAAAGATCAATATTTTACTTTTGCTCATTTTGACTAAAATGAGCTGGCGCTCAAATGACGTACAGGAAATTTATTAAATTTATTAGATCAATTAGATTCAATTATAATGTTAAATAAATCATTATAATATACATATATATTCGGCAAAACTCCTTATCGTCTTTCATTTTGCGGCGGTTTCGCCAACAGATATATATTTTCATGCACAGTAATCGTAAAAGGACGATCTGTACTTACTCAGATTGAAAAGTACTGACATATTTTCGCTCGCGGTTTCAAATTTACCTTTTTTATAGGTATGTAAATATTCAGGATTATAAACTTTACGCTCGGGATTTCACAGCATTGTTCCATCCCTTTAGATTCTTTCATCTACCCTAGATTCAACAAAGTCATATCCCTTGAAGTTTATTCACCTTCGTATTGGGAATGACTAAAATCTTGAAAAATCTCGACACTGAAAAATTTCCGTATTTGGATTTTATGATATTCGCAATTTTATTTCAGAAGTTTTCCTGTCTATTGTTGGATTTGAGATAAATACGAGAAATAATCAATAATTATTAATAATTATCAATAATTCTCCTTCTTACATTCTCATCACGGAATGTATTATATTTGTGTAAAATTTGCCCCCCCCCATTTTTTGTCAAATATCCATGTTTTATGACCCCCTGAATCCAAAAAACATGTTTTTACGAATGTGTCTATCTGTAGATTTTAGTTTGTTAGTACGCTAACTTTAGAAAGAACTGACAGATTGGATTGACCTTTGGTATATACCCTTTTAGTGTTCTAAAATAAAGGTTAAGTTCGTTACCAGCCATTTTGGATAAAAATTTCAAAAGTTGGAGGCCCTTTCCATTTCAAAACAACCAGTCGGCGCAAGTCATATTTTTGTATTTTAAAAATACTCACGTATTTTTTCTTTTAGCTTAAAAAATTTTTTTATTTCATTTTTCGACATTATTGCCGTAAAATCGATTTTTCTCGTAGCTCGCGGGAATTTTCTTTTGAAACGCGCATAACTTTGGTAAAAATTGATGGATTTGAAGAAATTTTTTTTAAATGTGTGTAATTGTTTACACTTTAAAGCAAAAGTATAAATTAATACACAGTTTTCGTAATTATTTCTTTATATAACAAGAACCAAAAAATAAATATTTTGGTCAAAATTGTTTCTGTCAAAATCAGTATTTTGTTATTTTTTCAATTAAAATTTTTTATTATTAAATGAATAGCTCAAACTGTATCATGACGAAACGACTATAATATTCGCAATTTTTTTTTTAAGTTACGATTAAAAAAACGAAAATGGTGTTTTTCTTTGAAACGACGCGGCTTCGTTATGGAGAAAAACACCATTTTCGTTTTTCAATCGTAAGTAATTTTTCGCTAATAGCCGTTTCGTTAGGATACAGTTTAAACTATCCATTTAATAATAAAAAATTTTAAACGAAAAAAATTCAATTTTCGAGAAAACAAAAATTGAAAAAGTGTATACTTTTTGTTCATAGTTATATGTATAAATAAATAATTATGAAAACTGCACATTAGTTTATACTTTTTCTTTGAAGTGTAAACAATTATACACATTTTTAAAAAAATTTCTTCAAATCCATCAATTTTTACCAAAGTTATGCGGGTTTCAAAAAAAAAGTTTCCGTGAGCTACGAAAAAAGTTGATTTTTATGGTAAAAATGATAATGTCGACAAATGAAAGAAAAAAATTTTTTTCAGCTAAAGGAAAAATACGTGCTTCATGAAATCGACCTCAAAACTACATACTTGAGTATTTTTTAAATACAAAACTATGACTTGTGCCGACCGGTTGTTTTGAAATGGAAATAATCTGGAGCATTTTGAAAATTTTTGAGACCACATTTTTTTTAATTTACAAACTCTATGTACGGATATGCATAGTATACAGAAATTGGAATTATTTACACTTATAACTTTTCGATAAAAAAACATTATCAGACATAACATTTTGATAATTCAAAAAAACGAACAAAAATTTAAACTTGAAGCCAAACAACGAACGATATGAAAAAAATTCAAGAGGTGAAAAATGTTTCTTTTCGAACGCCCATAACAACTTTTTGAATTTTCTTGAAAAATCGAAAATTCAAATTTTAAGCCAAATAATGCGAGATCCAAACAAGTTTTTTTTGAATCAAACAAACTTTTTCCTAAGTTAGCGGTTAGTGTTAACATAAAATTTTTTTCATATCACTCATTTTATAAATTTTATTAATTTATCCTTCGATAAAAAATACTTGACTACCCCTGCTATACGTGATCACATCCTAATAAGCACAGGCATGGTAAAATTCAATATTTGTAAAGGATTACTGGAAAATAAATCAACCTGGAATGAAAAATTTCAGAATCTGAAGTCAACAGTATTCTCCCTTCCACTCTATATTCTAAATTTAAAGATTAAAGATCAGTAAACGGATCTTGATTAGTATACTTAGAAAAGAACAAAAATGTTCAGTTACAGTTTATAAAATTCTTGAGGTATCAATTTTTGATTCTTTCGTATGTGTAATAAAATAAGTAGGTAAAATATTCAATAAATTATTGTAATTAGCATTATTATTTTAAAAATGATTATATAAAAGTTTTTTAACATGAATATTATAGTTAAGTAACAGTTATACATCATGAATATAACAGCAAAACAATAAGTATGAAACATGAATATAATTGTAAAAGTTCATAAAAAATGTGAAATGTTCTTCAACTCCATTTATTTTTTTTTTTTCGTAGATGGTTGACTTCATCTTGCAGTTCTATCTAGACCCATTAAAGTCCTTAGCTAGGAATTCAACATCAATTTATTATAAAAAATCTGTTTGGGAGCGAACTCTAGTACTCTCAAACAGAGCTCCGTGCGCGCGCATTATTTTGGCTTACCGCTGGAGAATTTCTCCGATTGGTTAAAATTTTACGCGCGCAATTCAAAATCGAATTAATTTAATTCGATTTTGAATCACGTGCCAGATTACCGTAAATTGCCGAATTTTTCCAGCTGGAAGCCAGCACGCACTGCGCGCACAGCCCGCGCAGGGAACCTCGTTTGAGAGCATTGGCGAACCCATCTTCTAAGGAAGAAAATAATCAGGTGACTCGAAATCGCGATTCCAGTGTTATGTAGTGTTAAAGTGCTCGTGTTCCTTCGTCCGACGTCATGGTTCCCTCCAATCTTCTCCTAGGATAGCCATTAGTGAACAGTGAGGAGAATCCTCACGTGGAATATGGTAGCAGTTAGTGAAGAGAATCTTCACGTGGAAGGTAGAAGATTGTAATATGTGAAGAGAATCTTCACATGGAAGGTAGGTAGTAGAAGGTTGTGGTCTGTGAAGAGAATCTTCACATGGAAAAGGGCTAGATAGCGAGGGAAACCTCTCGCTGGAGACTTGCTGGAAGGTGTTTGTGGATTTGAGTGAGCGTAATCCGGAGTAAAGTTCTAAGACTTCTAAGTGTATATATTCTTCCCAACTGGTACAGGAAACACGTCGGTGGGTGTTTTGTCTAAGTGAGATGCGACTCCGTCGGCGTCTCCCCGACTTCTCTGCTTTAGGCTCCACAAACGCGTCCTTTTATAGGCCTTACACCCCCACGAAGACTTCATGGAAGGGGTACTTCCCCTTCAACTTACTCTGAGATCTTCTAGAATGTTCTGGAAGATTCAAAAAAGTTCTTTTAACATGGGAAAGTTTGGGCCAAGACTGCCCTGCAAATGCAAGAGAGATAGTGACTATATGTGAGAAAGCGAAAGGTCAAGTATGGTCGGCAAGTACGAGGACCCTTTTTTATGGGGCTTGCAGGTCAGGTTTCGCTTGTCGAGTTTGAAAAATTCCAACAAAGTGTCGTCTACATTACCTAGAAAACGAAAATATTTTCCAAAAGTGAAAATACTTCGTTTTTTCTTATTTCGTGGATAGCGCGTATAACAATATATACTGTCAATGACCGATATTAATTTATTTTTTACACATTCTTTGCAACACAACTGATACATTTTTCTTGCTTAAAATTGAAATTCTTAAAAATTATTAAAAATTAAATTTAAAAAAGTATTTTTTAAATCAATTTTAATATTGCAATCGAGGAAATTACAATGTCGCAACCCACTATGCATTGTATTATGATTATATCGTAAGAGGGACCTTATAATTACAAGTGGGAAATATGCGGGAAATGTCTGGGAATTGTACAGCAATTTTGCCGGCAAAATTTAATAGACATGCCGAGTCTGGTAAAAAATCGCTATAATTTGCATTGCTACATAAAATACCTGATAAGATGTGCCATATTGGTTTCCAAAGCACGTGCAAGCGACAACCGGTCGATTTTTCAATGCATTTAAGCGAAAGGAGAAAGATGCTTTTACGTTTAGCATCTATTTAAGTCAAGTGATTCACTATACTTGTTCCTGAGAGGTAAGGTATAGCACCTCCTCGATTGATGGAGTCGAATAAACAACAAGTGAAAACGAAAACGATGTACTCAGGATGGGAATAGAAGGAGAAGTTGGAAAGCTGTTCATTGTAGTACAGATTTGTGAAAGCTTTTGAACGAATCTTGAAGCTTGCATTGAAGGCTTTTGAAATCGTTAAGTATGTGCTCGCGTATTTTGCTAGTGCTAAGCAGGGTGACTGTAAGCGGTGTGTGCGCGAGTAGATAAGCACTGATCCCAATTATGTGTGGAGGGATATACAGTAACTAGAGTTGAGCGGATCATGGATTATTGACTTTATCCCGATTACGCAGGGTTCCGTCTTTCGAGTGCCTAATCGATACGATGAAAAGTTCTCTGCCTTGTAAGTGCTTTTATTTACAGGGTGTCTATAAGTCCTATATGAGAAATATCTATTCGATAATTTTCGTATCGTATCGCAAGTTATCGCAAGTTTATGAAAGTGTGGCTAATACGTGTGAGTAGCGTACATTTTCATTCTGTGTCTTATTTGCTTGTGTTTGTTAGAAGCGTTACCAAAGTCGATACTCTCGCAGTACCACAACACACTCGCGTTATGAATACCTTGAACTCGAAGATCGATTCCGTAACTCTGTGTGCTTTTCTTGGGTTAGTTAGTTCAATGTCAAAGCAGATTGCCTTTTGGTGGATCTGAAAGAAAGAAAAGAAAGAGAAAAAAAGAAGACAGAAGAAGCGTACAACATGATATACGGGAGTATTGAGGAGTAAAACCAGCCTTATGCATCGCTCGTGTATGTGTATGTGATAGTTGCTAATTTAGCATCCGGAGGGGTATCGTAATTCAAGTAAATCCAATAGATGGCGCTCCGATCAGATAGTCCGATTTTTGAATTGTATGTATAGCAAAATTACTCTAATTCATTAATAACTTGATACTTTTTATAAATATACTAGTGCCACTGACGGCCGCTTCGCGGCCGTCGTCGCACTACTTGCCTTTCTATGTTCTTTTGTACATTCAATTCCAATGCTAATTCATTTTCAACATGGGCGCCTCCACTTTTAAACATGGCTGCCTTCAATTCGATATTTTCGAGTTCGATTCGAGATTTCCATGCCATTACTTTTTTACTATAGGAAAAGGAAGAATATAGCAGTGTCTCCAGATCGTGGGATTTTTCGGCCCCCA
>CAJFCO010017192.1:14013-27537 GCA_904066015.1 Synergus gifuensis
GGTTTCCGAACTCTAGGTGAGAACAGGCTTTTTTATGCGCAATGGCACGGGATAAGAGATATACGCGCGCGAGAGCTCTGCACGGCACGATCGATTATGTTAGAATGAAATAATGAATGTGTGCTGCCAACGCCGTTCATGCGCAAGAGCGCTTCTCCTTTATTCTACCGCTTGATTGGTCTATAATCGCGCGAAGATTTAAAATAATAAAATTAGGTTTATAAAAAGTATTGTGACGACGGAACAGATTGATCTATAAGATTAATGCATTTCATTGAAAAATAAGAAACTCGTGCTTTAGTGTAATATTCGAAAATGAATTTTTTGAATATAACTACTCAAATAATCAAAATTTAATGATGATGTAAAGAATACTTAATGCTTCTTCTTTTTTTTAAAATCAAAGCTAGATAATAAAATTCAACATTAATCCGACATGGCCGATTTTAAGAAAAAAATTTGTATTTTTAAACTATTAGGTGTACAACTTTGCTTCCGCCGTTTTTCGATATATGGCTGCAGCGGTAAGTGTCGGTTGAAATAGGCAGGTCAAAAATTTCATACAGTAAGCTTGGATATCTGTTAACATAACGATAGCACCACATTAGTGAATTTGTGTTTGCATCAGAAGTGTATTCTCGATCGAAGATGTCAGTTTTCGAGCCAAATTCTCGTCATTTGCGGGAAGTGTTGATTTTCTGCTTTCATTTGAAGAAAACTGCAGCTGAGGTTCATCGAATGCTCTCAAGTGCTTACGGTGTCGCTGCCATTAGTGAAAGAACGTGTCGTGAGTCGTTTCAACGCTTTAAAAGCGGTGATTTTGATGTCGAGGACCGGCATGGCGGGGGAAGAGAAAAAATTTTCGAAGATTCCGAACTGGAGGCATTACTTGCTGAAGACTCGTGCAAAACGCAAGAAGAATTAGCAGAATCATTGGGAGTCACTCAACAAGTAATTTCGAAACGCCTCAAAGCCATGGGAATGATTCAGAAGCAAGGAAATTGGGTTCCTTATGAATTGAAGCCAAGAGACGTTGAACGCCGTTTCTTTGCTTGTGAATAGCTGCTTCAAAGACAGAATCGGAAGGGTTTTTTAAATCGCATTGTAACCGGCGACGAAAAATGGGTCCACTACGATAATCCCAAACGCAGAAAATCATGGGGTATGCCCGGACATGCCTCCACATCTACGCCCAGACCGAATATTCACGGTGCCAAGGTTATGCTCTGCATTTGGTGGGACCAGCTCGGTGTGGTGTATTATAAGCTGTTGAAACCGAGTGAAACTATCACAGGGGATCGGTATCGAACGCAATTGATGCGTTTGAGTCGAGCATTGAAGGAGAAACGGCCACAGTATCAAGAGAGACACGATAAAGTTATCCTGCAACATGACAATGCTCGGCCACATGTCGCAAAACCCGTCAAACGCCGTACTCTCCAGACATTGCTCTTTCCGACTATCATTTGTTCCGATCGATGGCACATGGCTTAGCTGAGCAGCATTTGCACTCTTATGAAGAAGTTAAAGAATGGATCGATTCGTGGGTCGCCTCAAAAGACGCAAAGTTTTTTCGAGATGGTATCCGACAATTGCCCGAAAGATGGCAAAAAGTAGTGGCTAGTGACGGACAGTACTTTGAATCATAAACAGGTAATCACTTTTTCAGAATAAATCCTCAAATTTCCGAAAAAATCGGCGGAAGCCAAGTTGTGCACCTGATAAGTAAGATATTTCAATGTGAATTTTGTTATTATGTTGTACAATGTTTTAAATTTAATGTATATGATATATTCCAATTGTTCACCTTCATCGCTGGAGCAGTTCAAGTCGTTTATTGAAACCCCGTTGAAAGTTGGTCATTGTCTTTTGTGCTTAGAGCATTCCTAGTAGTATACATTTATATATATAGATTTATGTATACATTTGAAAGTGAATTCACAAACTAGCTTCTTATTCAAACTATTCGTTGATATAAATACTCGTACTTTGAATATATAATAGTATCTTTCTAAATTATTATAATATAAAACTTGATTACAAACTTAGATACTTTGCATAATGTAAACTCCGTTATTTCTGAAAAAATCATTCTTATACAAACGAGTGTTCTTACAAATGTGAGTTTGAAATTCCTTAAATGAACTTCCATTTATTTACGTCACTAGCGTGAAGAACTTCCTGAAAGGACTTTTAATAAAATCACAAAGTTCTCTTAGTATTGTGACAGAAATTTTCGCTTTGCAGCTATAATGCTGCCTATTTCCCGTACAGTTACGATGCTACGTATTATACTTTCCCAATGAAAAAGGTTGAAAATATTATTACGCCTGTTCTTAGTATTAAAACCTGTTCTCCTCACTCGCCATTTCGCTGAATTTCTTCTCTTCTTGTTTCATATCTTTGTCTCACAACTCTTGTAGTTTTCAACGAGAAGATTGCACGCCCTAGGGTGCTTAGTAATCTTGAGAAGAGCTTCATAATTTGATTGACTAATGGTAAAAGATCTCAGGCTTGAAGGAGAGTCAGAAGCTAAAGTGCAACTTTAACCTATATAGTCATAAGAAATAATAAAAGAACGGATTTTCTATTGCACACATTATATAAACATTATAAAGAAAGTTTATGTTGATAATTTGTTACTCTACGTACTTTCGAAAGGCATAATCTTCAGTAATAAAAAAAAATTTGACGGTTGCAGTTCATTCAACGGTCGACGAGAATTCTTTCTAATTTTTGGTCACATCGCCCGTTAACGAAACTTTTATCACCAATTCTCTGGAAAGTCATAGCATGGCAATAGACTTTTCATTGCCAATTTTCCACCAAGTGAAATTGCTAGAGAGATGGAGTTCAACCTTTGACGTAATCCTCTCACCTCTCAATACATGCTTTTTGCACGAATCCACTTTGTTTTTATGCTTTAAAATTAATTTCCAAGTATATTTCAAAAAATCTCTAAATTATAAAAAGATGTATACACGTTTGAATTAGGTATTTCACGTTGTGACGTAATATAGTACAAAAATGACCATACACTGATGCACCCAGGTGGAAATGTCAGTAGTGTGCCGGAGTTCACCATCGGCACAGTACTGGCCCAGTACTGCCCACCAGTACAGACATGCTGTAGTTTGCCCAGTACTGGCTAATCGTTGGCTGCACGATCTGGACAATACTGTGCCAGGGGTACAAAAATTAATTTAAAAAAAAAATATGTTTATAAATGATGTTGAGGTTTTTCAAAATGACGATAGAAATGTAATATTTAATTAAACTGAAAACATTTTTTTTTTTTTTTTTTGAAGAAAAATATTTTTTAAGTTCAATTCTGCCGTGTATAACTGATCCAAAAATATTACATTTTATGTTTTTGTAAAAAGTTGCTAAAATTTTCTAAAATGTTGAAAAAATGTTATTAGTAAAACAAAATTTTCTGAATAAAGTTTTTAAAAAATTCTAAATATTCAAATATTTTACTAATATTTTTTCAAACGTAATTTAAAAAAATTTTTGTAATTCATATAGCTAATATTATATAATAATACAAAGATTTAAATATTTAACTATTAAATTATTTTAAAGATTAACTATTATTTAAGATTTAACTATTTATAAAATGTGTAAAGGAAAAAAAATAAATACAAATATATTCCTTGCAATTATCTCTGGCTTTTCAGTGGAAGAGCTTGGCTGAGATTTTTTTCATGAACTCCAAGCGGTTAAATAGCTTAGGCTGTTAGGGCGTGCGTTTAGGATGTTAGGGTCAGGGGTTCGATCCCCAGCGAGTGCGATTTTTCAAAGCGTGTGAGCGTGCGATTGTATGTTTAAGAGACCCTACGAGTGATTGTGTAATTTTAAACATAAATTAAATGCAATTATTATATTTAGAACAATTTTTCTTTTTTTAAAATTTTTCATTACAACTCGATTGTTGTTCTAGCGCCAAAACCGTTAAATCTAAACCTTCCAATATAATCTCTATAAGATGGCACATGATGGAGATGAATTAATTGATTTATCTTATACTCAGTACTAGATTTCTATTAATAATCATCAGGGTTTTAAATTTGATTTCTCTCCGTGTACAGCCAAAAAAAAAATGCCGGTGGTTTGCCAATAGTTTGCCAGTACCGCCAAGCATTACAAGCCAGTACTGGCATAGTACTGGCCCAGTACTGCCAGCCAGTACTGGACCTTTGGCAGTCTGTACTGGGCCAGTACTGGGCCGGTGGTGTATTTCTACCTGGGAAACAAATGTGATAAATGTATAATTAAACATTAAAAGTGCAAAACAATGTCAAAAAAAGATTATTTAGAAGGATTTCCCGCGGATGTGAAGGCATCTTTGACATTGTTTTGCAGTTTTAATGTTTAATTATACATTTATCACATTTGTTTATACACCATTATATGGCCATTTTTGAATTATTACGTTACAATGTAAAATACCTAATCCTGCCTAATCATTGAACATATTTTTTAATCAAACTCTAGAGTAAATATTCAGAGATGACATTAAATTTCTTGCTTGCATCGGAGGTCATAAAATAGTAATTAAGTAACTTTTTAAAGTTCTCTGTGTGAAAAACATTTTCCGTAAACTGATGATAATTATTCAATTAATAACTATAAAAGCATACTATAAAAGCATTGCTCTTTCACTTGAATGCTAACGACGAATAAACTGAATTAAAATGAAATCTCGTTATAAGTCAAACTTACGGAAGCACCAAGGAAATTTTCACGTTAGATATTTTGACCATCACCCTTAGAAAATTCAACAAGATTTTCTATAGAGTTGCGGTCCACGTGACAAATGACACATTCCTTGGTGCTCAGTACACGAGTTTGCCTAGAAAGTTTACAGTTTTGTTTCTATTGCTACAGTTAAATTTTTATTACTTCCTTCCTTGCCAGGGTCAAAGCACGGTAACTTTATTACTTTAATCCTTAGGAAGACTAACCTCATTATCCTAAGCCTAACATCTGACCGCTGGTCAAATTTACCGATGCTAACCTCAGAACCAAACACATTTTAATCTTCCTAGTTGCAATTCTCTCCCCCTCCTCTCTCACTCTTTCTCTCTCACACACACAAACTCTCTCATACTCCTTGAAAGTTGAGAATCTACGACTGTCCACTGTTTCCGTTTATTACTGAAATTCTGATCAAATTTCCGTGATATTCCGATCATTGGAGGTTTTATTTTTGTTAACTAAAAAGGAAAATAATACATATAACCAGGCATTGTCGAGAGTTACCCCCAATTTCGGTATTTTTATAATTATTCTACATATATATTTTGCACTTCTTGTATTTCTAATATTACTTTTTTGTCGCTAATTTTTAAAATTAACTTGAATTCAGACGCTCGAAGCAAGGAGAGACGGTGAGTTTTCCCATCTATACCAACAGTTTCTTTTCTGTCATCATTGCTGGCCAATACGCTGGCTGGGACTCTGCGTCTTACAACCGAAGGGCCTGCGAACCCGGATTCATCTTTACAGTTGATGTTCGCATCTCCGCCCGCACAGTCGATTTTCGAGTTACCATCCGGACAGTTGATGTTCGCATCTCCGCCCGCAAAGTCGATTTTCGAATCACCATCCGGACAGTCGATTTTCGAATCTCCACCCACACAGACGAGCCTCTTTCTCTCTGTCGGGACTTATACTTTTCTGGCTTAAATAAATCAAGTGTGAACCAATTTTCTTTTCTTTTGTACCTACAAACATTCCTCTAGATCCTGCACTTCTTAGGATTGAGGACTCAGTGATTTTTTT
This sequence comes from Synergus gifuensis, assembly GCA_904066015.1. Lineage (NCBI taxonomy): Eukaryota > Metazoa > Arthropoda > Insecta > Hymenoptera > Cynipidae > Synergus > Synergus gifuensis. Next base: position 19,801 of record CAJFCO010017192.1, read on the forward strand.
CTTTTGTTTATGTGCGTGTCTTTTCGTGTAGATAGTATGTCGAGTCGTGTGGTGTTAACCACCGACCGTATCATCAATGGTACGCGTAGTCGTGTGGTGTTGAACCATCGGCCGTATCACTTTAAACACGTCGAGTCGTCAGGTGTTACACCTTTGACCGTGTTACGTCATCACGCGTTCGGGTTCCCCTCGCCCTTTTGGTTATTTGACGTCGTCTCGCGATCCTCGAAGCGAAACTTACAATTCTGAACCCTTATAGAAATTAGAAAAAAACAATCTAATTCAAAAAGTTCAGAAGACTTTTTTCTTTCTTCTAACAAGTGGTGATGAGAACATTAATTTCCCTCTATGGATAAAGTCACCTAAGAAAGATTGCAGACTAGAAATATTAATAGTGAGTATGCTATATATCATTATTTAGATTCATTCTCCCTAGTAGCATTTATTCTTGGTAATTAATCATCCCTAGTCTGCAATCTGCTAGTATCGTTCGCATGTTCTAACTAACTGTGCTAGATTAATGGCAAGTTCTGCACAACACAGCCTATTTGATATCAAGAAACGTACCACATTTAGTGTTTTTCTAACAGAAAATGTTACACACTTTTCATAGTGTCAAATTTTGATCCAAAAATAAATCAAAGTGTTGCGCAATGTAAAAAAATTTGGAAAATTACCACTACATTCATATGTATTTAACAAAAAATGCTTATGTTTTGTATAACATCTCATTGATATAAACCAGAATGATAAATTATAACCATTTATAACAAGCGAATCGTATGTCAAACGTATTGCAAACTATATTTAAATGCATTACTTTATGCGATATGTTTTGTAATATGATTCATGAAAATTATACGCAATTTTGTCAGTTTTATGTTACCAACTGTACGCGATAAATCAATTAACGAATTACCGGATTATTGCTCTGAGAGCTTTCGACGCTTTGCTCATTTACGTATACGTTATATAATACTATAAACATATCATGCTGCGTTTGTAGGAACATAAATTGATGTATACTTCAGAAACAAAATGTTTATCGTTGAGATTTATGTATGTTAATCTCTTCTAATATTAATTGCAAATGAATTTTCATAAATAGGTCAAAACATTTTCAAATACTTTTGAAATTAATTAAATATATACAATGACCCACTGATGAACTTTAACTTTGTTGTGCGCTTGAAAATTCACAGTGGCTGTTCTCGTCTAAATTTCTTATTATCATTCAAATGTCTCGAATTGAAGCATTACGATGCCAAGTCTATCGAAACTGGCTTGAAGCTTCCAGAAGGACGTTACTCCCACCAAGTTGAGAAGGATTCCGCTCGTAATAACAATCACAAAGGCCCATTTGCATATCAAATAGTAATGCAAACTCTGTCCGTTTTGCCATGTGAAACTAGTACCCTCGTTCAACATTCCTCGTCCTCTAGCTTGCCTTTACCAACCAATTCCAGGACGTTAATTAGGCAACGATTAATTACGTTAAACTGTGTAACAATCTAACATCTCTGCTGTTATTCGCTAATTTCTTTTAGATTTTTTAAATATATTGTGTATTATATCTACAATGTGACGTTGGAAAATTTTGGAAGTCACAAACTTACCTTTTTGTAAAATTACATTAATTTCATTATTATAAAGTACCTCTGGAAGTTGTACATTTCTCTTAGATTGGATATGGTCAAATTTAGTTTATTTAATTTTAGTTATTAATTATGTTATTTTATATCATTTCATGTACCCACTATCGCTCGAGCTCTGGAAGATCCCTATCTTATATATCATATCAGTTTGGAAATAACCTGTTTTATTATGGAAAACCTGGAATTAACGTATATATTGGACCTATATTATATTCTTTATCTATTTTGGAGCACCGAAGGACTTTGAGATATTTTTAGGACGCCTTCAACAACTTAAAAGAATTCCGGTAATTCAAACTCTCCCGCCCAACCTACTGCTGACTCCGATTTCTATCTTTTTTACCGACCGTACCCGAAGACCTGGGATAAATACGGATAAATCATGTGATGGATGAGACTGTTGCATTTTCTGCCTTTCTGCATGCCCGTTCTATTTTTGGATGAAATTGCTGCGTTTTTTACCTTTCTGCATGCCTCTTTATTATGAACCCTTGAGTTTCCATCTCTTCGGAAGGTTTCGTCATGGTTTTTTCAAATATCGCTTGAAAAGCCTTGTGCACGAGGCCAATTTAATCGGCAGTACATTCCTGTACAAACTTGAGCGCTCTTTATGTTAATATCTGTATTATTTTGGCCAGTGTGATGTACGGGTTGTTTGGGACATTAAAAGGTCGAATCAACATCAATTTGGGTCGAATTGGAATTGTTTTTGGACATCTAATGTAAAAATGAATTATGAATATTTGGACCCCAGCAGAGCCCCTTTTCGATGCAAGCATGAAAAAAATTCTGTTATAACGCTCCATGGCAACGATATTCATTTCTTATATATTCCGCCAATCAGAATCGAGCTCTTCGAGAACGAAGAAGAAGACGCCGATTTTTGACCATCTTTCGTCCGGCAACTTCCAGAGCGACAACATATTCGCGCGCGTTAAAAATTAATTTATCAGTCTAAAGTTTAATTTATGTGTGTTGAATTATATTAATTTGAGTTCAGGTATTTATCTGTTTATGTTTGGAGTAATTCTATCTTGATTTTGTGATATTTATTGTATCTTTTTGTAATTTTCTAGATTGCATTAGCAATCTATATTATGTTCCCCTTTTTGTGAATTTAACTTTGTTTAGCCCCATTTATGACTCCTTTTTGACCCTTTATTATGTTCCCATTTATGACCATTTCGTTTGTCTCTTTATTTTGTATTTTGAGTCTATAAGCCTTTGTAATGACGATTCTTTAGAATTGCGTCATATTTAGCGTCATTTGTTTCCCCTTTAGTTTTATAATTCGGTAACTTGTCTTTTAAATGATTCTGTAGAATTATTTAATTTATATTGACCCCATCCTTTTTATTTATAGATGATAGATGATTCTGCAAAATTGCATCTTTTATTTAATTATCATGTCCCGTAGAGATGGTTCTGTAGAATTTCATCGTTCAGTTTTATTTGTGTCTCTTAATGGTGGTTTATTAAAATATTTATTAAAAAATTACTTATTAAAATATTTATTAAAATTTTATTAACATAAAATAGACATTTTTTTCAATTTTAAGGTAAGTACATTTGATTAAATCTAATTTTGAAACATATTTGCCTTTTATGTAATGATTGTTCTTCAGGATTGCATCATATTGTTTCAAGGTGATTCTGAAGAATTGTATTTTCTGATTTATTGTAGTATATCTTAGTGACGGTTCTCTAGGATTGCATTGTATTGTTTTACAATGGTTCTACAGAATTGCATCATACAATTTATTTTGTGATTTGTAGTATTAAATTTTATGACCCTTATTTCTGGTGAATATGGTCCCTTTTATTGTGATATTTTGTGACCCTATTCCCTTTATTTATTTGATTTATTGCATTTATATTGTAGTGTGTATTTATGTTTCTGTTTCCCTATTTTGTTGTGACCATTCCCTTTAATTTAATTTAGATTGCGTTTGATTATTTTTCCATATTCAATCTAGAGAAAGTAATGGACGAAAGATCCTAATTTTCTAAATTAGTATTTTATTATATTTATGACCATCTAGACTTTCTTTTGTTTTAGTGTTAAAAAATATCTTGTTTTATATTCTAATGTTTCTTGATTAATTGATTGTTAAATTAGAATTAAATTTTGAATTTATAATTGAATAAATTCATGGATTGTTATTAGTATTACCCGTTTTATTATTTTAAATATAATTTGGCTATTTTCATTAGTCCCACCCCTCTCTACCATAACGTCACTATGACTAGCCTAAGGTCCTGCCAATTGTCGATAAATTGATTTAATTTCTTTTTAATTTGTTCTTTTTGATTGATCTATCAGGTTTGGCGCCCAACACATTAATATATTAGCAGACGTAACCCAAAATTGTGCCCAATCCAAATTTAAGTAATTTTATTTACGAGTTATAATTTTGATTATAAAGGTTATACAAATGTCAACTAATCAAGTCAAGTGTACAAGAAATTTGGATAAAAAAGTCTTTAATAAAGTTGTTTACAAAGTTAGCTATCGCAATTGTCCAATGAATGAATCTTATAGTTTATAAAATTCTAATTTTAAAAACGCCCATAAAATATTTTTGCATATTGTTTACTATTTGTAATTTTATGTTGAAATTTAAATTTTCTATCACCATTTCGATTGCTTATGTGTCAGTGATTCTCAAATATATTTTTCTCTGCCGATGTTTTGTTTTGGTTATGTGCACGTGATCGAAAAAGAAGTCGGAAAATATTGTTTAAAATAATGCCAAACTAGGGTTTCGTAAAAGCCAATAGCGGAAATCTACCGAAAGTAGATATATTTATAGTACCGGAATATTTTAAGAGTAATTGTGACTTCGTAAGTATTCTCAAAAGATTTCACTTGATAACTTATAGCCTTATAGGTTATGTTTTACTTCTTTGATATAGAATTTTCAATTTCTTGTAATATTGTCAAATATAAAAATACTTTTTGTTTGGCACATAAACCTTAATAAGTAAAGCTATCAAAGCCACATCGTCATAGTAATAATTATGAGAACCTCTGAGTCACGTGACACCATTTTGAATAAGTGTTTTCCCGCCTTCAATTTTTAATAATCTTTTTCTCTTGAACGACTCAGCAAAAAAAAAATTTTTAATCCACTTTGAGTTCAGATTAAAATTATGTCAAAAATTATTTTATTTAAAATTATTTGAAACACCCCTTTTACAAATTACGAAGAAATGTTAAAATAATGTTTTATTATGAGCATAAAATTCTTTATAATTTGAAACTAAACAATTTTTGACCTAAAAATAAACATTTTTTTCAATTTTAAGGTAAGTACATTTGATTAAATCTAATTTTGAAACATATTCAACAAGGGCCTAGCCGGTACAAATATATGAAAAGTGCCCTTGAGCCTTATAGAGAACTCTTTTCCTGAAATGGTCTTTAATTTTATTTTATTCTTTTATTAATTTTCTTTTTCTTTTACTAAAAATATTTATTATTATAATGTATAATTGGTATAACTAATTTGATCTTATGGTAAAGTATCACATGCCCTTTAGAAATTTAAAGGGATTTTTCGACATTTATTGAAATTTTAGACATGATAAATAATAAATATTACATTTTTCACTAAAAGTAGGCCATTCACATTAAAATAATAATTAAAAAACGAACGAAAGGAATGAGTAAGATTATCATATAATATAATTATGACAGTTTAACATGTATGCTATGTCATTTACGTCCTATTATACATATAGCTTTTACAGAATTTTATTGGTTTTCATGAAATTGTAAGAGATTTGAATGAATTTTAAAGGACTTGGAAAGTTGTTAAACTGTAAGTGATTTCAAACGATTTTTCATGGAGTTTAAAAATATATTAAATGATATGAGAAATTTTTGAAAAATATATGTATACAGTATTTTAATTTTTTTTTAGCAATCACTAAAAGCGTAAGTCCTCCGCTAATTTTGGCTGGTTCATTGAATAATAAATAAGCTATGTTTTTAAAATATATATATATATATATATATATATATATATGATTGCAGCAAATAATAAAAACGACTAAGACTTCTTTGAAACAAGAGCGAACAATTACGCAATTAAGGACAAGACACATACTTAGTATAATTAGACCTACGTCCTAATTATCATATTCATGAGATACGACGAATAACGTGAACGCTCCTCGGGAAATAAAAAGAAAGGAATTTCAGGCCAGGAAGATTGCACTCAAATCGAATGAATATTCATCGAAAACTAAACTCTCTTCGGTTGCAAAGAAATATTAAACTCGCATTGGATTTTCTCACGTTATGACTGTATAATACGATTCTCTACTGTATAAGATCGAATTAAATTGTATCCATCATAAAAAGGAAAGGCTCTTCTTAATAAACTGGGATATATTTTGAAAGTCTTGAAGGCATAATTTTGATGAATAAGACCCTGCGAATGAAAGTAAAATGTAAATGTAAAGTACTATATTTATTTATAAGCTCTATACATTTTTAAACATGGACTCATGACTACACTCATGATTTAAAATTTAAGAGCTAATATATGAAGATGTCTGATTTGCATTGATAAAAGACTACTTCCGCCAGAGAAATTCTTCCAATTGTGGGCTATTAATTCAGTTTCTTCAAATGCCAGTCACAGTTTTCATACATTTTTGAAGTACCATACGATTGATTCGTATGAAAGGCAAGAATTCAGTGAAAAGTTCTCCGGATCCTTGCAATAGAGAATTGCTCGTGGACCTCGATAGCGTTGCCAAGTAATTAAAACTGTAGGGAGGATGAACGGATCTTTGGCTCGGTTGAAAAATGGGAGAGCATTTTACGGCGTAAATACGAGGGAACTTTTCTTGCCAAAGAAACCAAATCCGTACTGCACTTTTGTTCTTCCTTAAAAAGCTCAACGAATATAGTGGGTTTAAGCTTTTAAAGAACTTCGATTAGATTTTATTTCATCAGTCCTTATAATATACTAGCAAAAATTTATCTTGAATTTTCCGGGATTTTAAGAGATTTCAACTAACTTTAAGAAATTTCAAGGAATTTAACAAAATTTCTAAATATTTTTAATGATTTTAATGTATCCGTGTAAAATATTAGACAATCTATTATATTATCGAATTGTTCTTCAAACTCACATTTCAGACATTGAATTTTTAGGAATTTTATAGGATTTAATGAGATTTCATAGATTTCTAAGTAAGTTTATGAAATATCAATATCTCTCAAATGTCAAGTCATGTTTCTCTCAAATGTCAAATCCGTTTTTCTCAAATCCCACTTGTAACCACTGCGCACGCGTTGCGCTCGGCATCTGATTGGTTGCTATTCGCGCGTAATTTAAAACGCTAAAAAATATTATATTATACACAATACGCATGCGCAATTGATGTGACGATAGAGATAAAGAATTTCTTGACATTTGGGAGAACCTCTGGCAAAAATTTCTTAACATTTAAGTGACTCGAGGGTACTTAATTAATCTATATCCAACTTCACACTGTTCGTGATATACGAAGCGAAGTTCACAACCTATTAAAAATGGAAAGAATCAATAGAAAATTTTTAACGAATCTAATCTCGATGTCACATTTTCAAAAGAAGTCGAACAAAAAATATTGTGTCCGTCATGGTGTGGACGCCCTAGATGCACAATATACTATTATCGATTTTTTCCTGCAACTTCACATTTAAAATATTCAAAATTCTTTTATACAGGGTGTCAACTAAATTTTGCGTACGACCTAGTAGTTTTCCTACTAGATCTAGTATAATAGTATTTGATGGGGCGACAGTAGGAAAAATTAGTGTCAGTAGTTAGTAGTAATTTTTAGTACTTTTTCGTAATGGAACTGAAGGAAATTTCTTAAAACGTCTTTTATAGTTCAGGATTATATTTTTACATTCTCATCAGAGAAGGTATTAGATTTGTGTAAAATTTGACCCCCCCAGTTTTTGTCAAATGTCCACGTTTTGGGACCCCCTGAACCCGAAAAACGTGTTTTTACGAATGTGTCTGTCTGTCTGTCTGTCTGTCTGTCTGTCTGTGTGTCTGTAGATTTTTAGTTTGTG
>CAJFCO010017194.1:0-24671 GCA_904066015.1 Synergus gifuensis
GTTGATATTGGGAGAGTCGAGTGTACTTACATATGTGTACATAAACATAATCAATGCAAGCTTAGCGTCGGTAATGTCTGTACAGGCAAGTACAGAAGCCAACAGGAACCCGCGAACCTCTCCCTTTGCTTCTCTTTCCCCGCGGGAGTCTAAAAACCGTCGATTGCCCATGACATCAAGCAAAAAGTGGGAGCAAAAGATAGAGAAAGAAGTTTGGACGCTTTGTATGCTATTTCTGTCACGTACGACGTGTTTGTGCACCTTTTGTATGCAGTTATCGTAATATCGCTCGAGTTTTGTATCCACCCGATAGTGAAAATTCCCAGCGTTTATCGAGGAAGTGTTTTTTGAGCTGGTGGTTTTCTAAATCCGTAATTCTGAGAGTGAATAACAATGTTCGAGATCATGGATTGTTTTCACCATTAGAGGGCCTTGTGTAAAAGTTTTGACAACTGATAATTTATCTTGACTGTCCTCCTTCAATTCTTTCGTTTTGCGCGTTCGTCTTTTGACGAGGACAAGAAAAAGGATATAGTGAAAAAAGTGAAGTGTTTTTTTCTCGGCCAGGGTCCGAACTTCTCTTTTGAACTAGAGTCTAGGTCGATTGCTCTCGACAAGTTTTTCGCTCGCAAATTTTCCGCGAAAAGTGTTCTTAAGGTTCCTAAGCTATATAATTGCGTCGAGACTGTAAAACTTGTTAATTTGGGCCCTAATCTACTTTTCTTGATTTGTAATGTACCGCAAGTTCAGTACCGAGCGAAAAATCATTAAATCAACAATCAACTTCGTACACTCGAAGAGGAAAGGAATCTTCATACACAAGAAAAAAATGTTCAAAGATACAATAAGTCTTAGAAATCGTATAAGTTTCCTAACAGCACGTCGCTACTGAACGATTTTATTGAAAAGCGTTTTTCAAGTAAAGATTTTTGTTCTGAGCTACGATCGATGAACGTAAGTGTCTTTTGTTGAACGACAAGTTCAGATCAATTCAAAACAACATCAAAGATTATTTATTGTGAGATCGTTTGCCTAGTTCAAGGCAGAAGAAGCTGCAAAAATGAAGCTGTTAGAGAATTCGCAATTTGAAGCGATTAACAATGCTTTGTCGATCATGACTGGTGACAGTAAAATAATCGGAAGGTGAGGGTCACTTTTAGAGTTTTTTCGATTTTCCGAATTTGTTCTAATTGTTTATTTTGTTTACAGGATCGAGAGTTACTCATGCAAAATGGCTGGTACCGATAAAAAGCTCTATAAAAGATTTAATACTTCAGAGCAAGGAGTTAATCCACATGATCTTCAAGCTCTGTCACCACCGCAGACGTCTCTTGGGACGTCGCCAGCGCAAAGTTACTACAGGTAAAACCGAGGGTATAAAATGTAAAGAGCTCCTTAGCCCCTCCTTAGTCTCTGTTCGACTTTCGACAAAAAAAAATTAAAAAAAAAAAAACAAACACTAACTAGTTGAAAAACGTTTTATGCCAAGGGATGAACTTCTCTGAAGTTGTTTCTAATTGCAAAGTATTTCTATTTTATTGTAAACTGATTGACTTCAAGGTCAATTGTCTTGATCTTCAGAGTTATTGACCCAACAAAAGAAAATATTTCGTGCTCAGAACATGTTTATAAACTCAACAAATCCAGATTCCAGGGTGGTCATTGAAGTTTAAACTCAAGCTCGAGGGAGTATTGACCTTGAAGGCTGTTTACAAAACAAAATATTTCTCGTATAAAGCACGTATAGAAACAATTTTTAAGAATAAAACGTAGTTGCAAATTCTGTTACTATTTGTTGCAATTATGAATACAAGTACATATAATTAATAGAATGTCTAAATCTTCAAAAATTATAAATTGGTTTAAATCACAATGTTTTCCGGTACAGAAAATATAAAAGTTAATTTAAAAATTAACAAAACCAGATATAAAATACAAAAATTTACTTTTACGCAGCAGTCATTTCCTTAAATGCATAAATATAACTGTTATCAAAATGCTTCATAAACGAAATATGCATTTTAAAATAAAACGTAGATATTAACGAATTTTCTTTTCATTAAACTGAAAATTATTGAATTCATTCTAAAGCTTATTTAACTTAGTATTCTTATAAATGTTAGTCTTTATTATTTATTTAAGTGCTATTTAATTGAGAAATTGTTTTAAAAAAATTCAGATACTTATTAATGTTTCAATTAGTTTCATTGATAAGAACACGTAAGACGAGCTATTAGAAAATATTGAGGTACGCTGTACGAACGTTGTTTTTTTGAGATAAAAACCTGCTGAATCAACAATTGTGACAGTATTCCTTATCACATTGTGGCTTAATGTGATTTCTCCGTAGAGAAGAAGATTAATTTCTTAAAACAAAGTTGTGGTTTCTTTGTTTTGAGTGCTAGAAAAATGTTTACAAAAGACATTATTATTTTAAGTAAATAATGATTACAACCTCAACAATATAAAAGTTGGAAGCATTCATAAATAGATTAAAATTGTTTTTTTTTTTTTAACTATAGTCGCAGTATTTCTGGAGACGAGGATGGTCCTCTTTGTGACACAATAAGTCGAAAAACTTTGTTCTACTTGATTGCCACCTTGAATTCTGCTTTTCAACCTGATTACGATTTCTCCGATGCAAAGAGTCATGAATTCAGCAAAGAACCAAGTTTGCAGTGGGTCATGAATGCTGTTGACGGTAATCTCAATGCTACAGCCGGAGATCATTATCGCACTCTGCGTACTGCTCTTTGGGCCGCTGTGGAAGAAGAAATCTCCATGAACGAATGCGATATTTACAGGTAATTTATCAAGGACTTCAACTTTCATATCTCTTGAATACAAAAAGAAACAGAAAATTAATCCAGCGGACTGAAGACTGAATATGCAATAAATAATCAGATATTTTAATTATAATCGTAATCGGTTTTTAGTTACAATCCAGATTTGGCATCCGACCCATTTGGTGAAGACGGGTGTCTGTGGTCTTTCAATTACTTTTTCTACAACAAAAAATTAAAGAGGATCGTGTTCTTTACTTGCAGAGCTAAAAAGTAAGGATATACTCGACAATCTTTTGGTTACAACCATTAATTCTTTTTTCAGAATTAATACTCAAATAATATTTTATTTTAGCCCTATTTATACGAAAGGCTCTGTCATTGGGAGTGACCTTACAATGGACGAAGATGAGGAAGATTATTAGTTTCAAGCTACTTCAACTGTAAAAAATTTCTTTATTCCCCATACTTAGTATGAAAGTCTAAAATCTTCATCTCCAGTTTCCAAAATCAGTGAGATTGTTTATAGCATTTGTTGTGCTTTGTCACCTATGAAACAATTTTCCTCACGCATGTTATTGTAAACAGTTTAAGAAGGTAAAGTCCTTGGTAGATACTGACTTAATGGTTAAGTCACCAGGAAACTCGAATTTTAGTCTGTTATATTTTATTTATATTTTTCTTTCTTTATATTTTTGATGATTGATCTGATAATTCATTCAGACTGACCTTGTAGTCTCTAAACTTATTGTTAGACGTGTTTAATTCAAAGGATGAGTAAGTTAAGGGCATGTGTTGCTTACCATATGAGCAAATTTAGATAACCCGGGTTTTTTTCTACAATTTTTACATTTTCAAAAAAATTATAGTCAACATTAGTCAAGAACGTGAACACGGACGGATGTTGACTAAAATTTTTTTGAAAATGTAAAAATTGTAGTACAAAACCCGGGTTATTTAAACTTGCTCATATGGTAAGTAACACATGCCCTTAATCCTCATAACTCATAAAGTATCTCTTTTTAAATATTATTGCTCGTATTTGTGTAGTGTACTAGGAGATTTTCAGAGAAATTTAATGTTTTTTTTTTTTTTTTTTTTTTTTTTTTAATTTTTCTTTTTTGTTTTTTTTTTTAGGTGTTTTTTAGAAAAATTTAATTTTTTTTTTTTTTTTTTTTTTTTTTGTAAATCATTCAGTTTGCGTACATCTATGTGATGGATTTATAAAAACGTAATGATTTTTTTTGTCTTGCAATTACGTAGACTACATAGTGATCTGACTATGTAACTCAGAATTCACAATATCTTTAAAATGAAGATGCAAAGATCAAAACTTTTAAAAAAAGATCTCAATCAGATAATCATTTTTAGTGATAATTAATTATCACTCCATAAAACATATTACCAAAGTACAATATTTCAATGAATGTACACTAATTGGAAGAGAAATTCACCATTTTGTAACTCTAGGTTACAGTGCACTTATATAACGTTTAGAACCATTTGAAAACACTTCCCTTTCATTGCTTATTGCCAGTGTTTGACACGTTACTGTTTGAAAGTAACGCGTTACCGTTACCGTTACTTAAAAAAAAAAATAACGCGTTACCGTTACCGTTACTTTAAAAAAAAAATAACGCGTTACCGTTACCGTTACTGAAAAAAAGTAACGCGTTACCTTTACGTTACTTTTTTTTATTAAATTTTTAATACATCAGTTTATACAGTTTCATAAATCATACATCTATACACTAGACTTTCCATAAAAAATTCTATTTTTCTTCAATAATACTAATTTTTCGAAAAGATCATCACTCATACGATGTCTTTTATCCAAAAGAATCAGTCCAGCTGTACTGAATAATCGCTCAACGGATGCACTGCTCGGTAATCCTGTATTATACCGGATGAATAATTGAACCTTACAATTTAAAAATTGTTCCACAATCATCATGGCGCATTTTAATGGAGAAAAAATATTTTGTTGATACATATATAACATAATTGCATCATGTAGAGCAGTAAAGTTACTGTAAAGAAAGCACACCATTTGATTGGTTTTCTTGATATTTAAATATTTAATCTAATACTGGGCATTCCAAATTTTTATAAAGTAACGTTTGGTAACGTGCGTTACTTAGTATTACCGTTACCAAAAAATTGTAACGCGTTACCGTTACCGTTACTTTAAAAAAAAAATAACGCGTTACCGTTACCGTTACTAAAAAAAAGTAACTTTTTTGGTAACGCGTTACTGTCAAACACTGCTTATTGCTTAAACCTCTCATTACTTCTTAAGCCTATTACAATACCTACGTATATTGTCAAAACTTATTCCCCTATCTTCGTACTTTATTTTTAAATCACAGAACCACTTACATAAGATGATTCAGTCGATTCAGTCAAATTCAAATTGTAATTAGACGCCTAAAAGGCTGTTTTTGTCTCAGACATAAGAGTTTGTAAATTATATGAGAAGAAAATTGGAAGAATATGAGAGGATATAAAATTAATTTTGTATGGAGAGGATCATGCGAATTAATAATTGGCTGTAAAAATGAATTGTCTATCATTGTTTTATTCTGGAATTTCAGGCACCCTTCATAACTTCAAAAATTTTTTTTAGAAGATAAGAAAGTTCAAAAGAAAATACGAAGTATTTCGAACGTTGTCTTAAATTGTGTTGAAGGATTTTAAGTTGAAATTGAAACAATAAGAGATGTAAACATTTCGAATTTATTACAGTATAGCAAAAAGGTTTTTCACATAAATTAAAGAAGTCGAAGTAATGCAAATAACTTTGCTTTTAAATACTTTAGATGTGATCGCGTTATTTTAATGTTAAAATTATCCGTGTAAATACTGTGAAAGCTTAACAGTAATTTCTACTTTTACAAACGAAGATCATTTTCAGTTAGATTAACTATACTTCGTCGTTTTACATTCTCTTCGAGCCCCTACCTGACCAATGCTAACAATCAGCGCAGGTAATTTTAAGAATTAAAATATTAAACTGTAAAACAAGTGCAACTTACCTAATGAATTCACTTAAGTTTATTTATACATCATGACATCGGGGGACTGGTACATGCACATATATGCGTCGCAAAGTAGTCGTTTCGCATGTTCTGGTAGTTGTCGATCGTCAGTTATTTCTGACAACTCGTTGGCTCCTTCCTCGCTTAACAAACTTGGAATGTCAGGACAGGGAACCATTTCGGGTATATTATAGCCGTTTTGTTCTCCTAAAATTGAAAAAATTATTAATGTCCATTAGACATGGAGAATATCAGTCCGTTCTAATAGTGGACAGTTCTCAATCATTCAGTTATGAAAAATCGGGTAAATTTTAATGTTGTCTGAGAAGTTTACATTAAGTAAAGGCATATGGTTACTTTAATTTAGGTAAAATTACCTTTCCGATCCGCCATGGAGTCGAAGAAACACCAAGGTGCTTCGGACCCAGGACCACATTTTACAAATGAAACATAGTGTGATGTTTCGATGCAAACCACAGCAAAAAGCTCTAAGTATAATCGAGGGACGGGACAATGTGCTTGTAGAGCGGTGAAATCCACTGGAATTGTAAGTTCCTTTGGTTTATGATTGATTCTTCTTTCATGACGGTGAGCCTAAAAAGTTTAAAATATGCTATTGCAATTACTTCACTTTTTACTTTAGGTGTGTTTTAAATTGAAGGAAATAGTGTTTACCTTTTCAAGACAAGTCATACAGAATGCAGTGCTCTCAAGGCCCACTCCGCATTCACCATAACATTGTTTGCACTCATAGATTGCCAGATTAGAACAAACTGTACATTGCCTTGGAGCTACAGTACAAAATTGCAAAGAAATTTACGATTAAAAAAAACAGCTTTCTTTCAAAATCTTGCCTTCGAGACCACTTTTAAACATTAAATAATTACTTACAGTCTTCTATTATGTCTGTCACGTCCAGCAACAACGTAGGCTGAATTTTCTGGTACATCTTAAAAGACTTTCCAAATCGAGGCATTTGTATAATTAGGCACGAAGGAACTTCTTTTAGCCTAACATTACTAGTTAGAAAACTTTGTTCCAGCAATTGTTGTACTGTAGGCAAATTAAGACGTTCGTCCTTCTCCACAAAAAGTTGATAGTGATAAGCCTCTTGATTAGAACTCAGTTTCAGAAAAGGTTCTGCATTTAGAATCTGTGCTACTAAAGACGTCAAGAATTCTTCCGGATCTAGAAAACATTCATAAAGTCTCAATGTAGAATTATAATTAGTAACATCAATATCTTTCATTAAACATAGAATAAAATTTGAAAGTACCTTTTTCTTCGCTCGTAAGTCCAGAAATGGATGATAATTTTTCAAGCAAAGTTCTAAGTTTCATGACACGATCAGCTCGAACGTAAAAATTCTTTCGGAGTGGATTTACAATTTCCTCGCGAAGGACTCTTTGCACTTCTTCATATTGAGGACAGTCTTTTTCATTTGGCGGCCTAGAAAATGAAAAAGTTATACCAAACATAGAAAACTTATTTAACATTAATCAAGCATAGTAAGCATTAATTTCGTAATTTTATTAAAACTATGAAATGGGATGATTTATTAAACATGGGAAATGAGGTGGGAGTTTGTTACCTGAATAAAAGATTGTCAAACACACTGGTAAACGTAAACATGCTGAAGAGAGTAGCATCTAGGTAGCAGGAATTGTGATGACCTTGTATTCCTCGATTTTTTCCACAAATTTTCTCCAGATCACCCTTGACAGAAATAGGCCGCACCATTCCCTCAACTGGGAAACTCTCCATGTTCCCAAAATTATTATCCACACTTCCTTTGAATTTATGGCTGTCGGCCTTTAAATTATATTTGAATGGTTTATTTTAATAGTTCATTTTTTTTAAATAGAAGATTTTTTAATATACCTACTGATTTTTTTGCAGAGGCGAATGTAAGAAGTTTTACGATATATACATAAAATTAGTAGTAAAGTAGTTAGCATAGTAAACGCAAAGTGTTTTAGACTTACAGGAGTTTCGAACTGACATTTTTTTATGTCAGTGAACAAGGCTCTCTGTGGTTTACATTTAAAATATCTTGTTTCTTTGTACATCCCATCTGTTCCTAAGTGATGTTCATCATCCTGTAGAAATATGTAATTAATACAGGATCGCATGTTATTCGAAATTGCATATAAGACAAGCTAGAAAATAATAAAAAAAATTGTAATACTTGCCAGTTCAACGGCTGCCATTATCTTTCCTGGACGGAGACCATCTGGATTTCCAATCCATCTAACGACACCAGAACGTGTTTCTTTATCCAAAAGTACTTTAACATTTGATCCAACCAACAATTCTCCAGTATCAGGAACCAATCCGTGTTTATTGTTTCCTTCTTTTTCAGACTCATCATCTACAAAAAGATGTAAAGTTATGTGTAATTCCTCAATGAGACAAAATTAACCTTAAATAGATTTTATAGAAATTTATATTTCGTGAAATAAATGTTGAAGACAAGGTGAGAATGTTTAGAAATGTTTAGAAGAATTTAAAAAGTATTTTCAATTTTAAATTTCGAACTGCATACATTTTTCACCATATTGCATCCAATATTGGCCATTGTAATTATTATCTAAATTACTGCAGGCGTCTGAATCAGTATCACTGCTCCACTTTTGTTGCAAAAGAAAAAGGGGGATGTCCTGAAGAATCGTCGTCATTTCATAACAAAATTACAGTAAAGGAGGTATTCTTCGCGATTCTCCCGGTGAGACTAAGCGCGGAAATACGTGACTGGTTATTTTTAAACGCTATAGTTATTTTTACTCTTTTTCGAGGTATGCGGAAGGCCACTCAAGCCCAAGCATTATTTACAATATGCAAATTATCAAACAATAAAATAGTAAATATGAAGCAGGGCTGCAAACTGACTTTTGTTTTTATGAAAACAAGAAATTTCTTTAGTCTAGATTGAAATTCATTATAAATCGTTAAATAAAATTAGAAACCAAGAAAAGTTTAAATAAATAAATAACAATAAGTAATTAATGAGAAATATACTCGAATTTTGAGTTTTAATTGACTTTGCCGAATAAAAAATGTATTTTTTTGTTTTTAAGTAGTTTTAATTTATCAAAAGTTTACTTTGAAAGTGTTTGCAGCCTTGAAATGAATATCTATGTATTAACGTTTTATTTTTTCCTGCAAAAGGGTAAGTAAGATCTATGTATATTTATTTTATATTAAAATGTGTTCATTAATAATTACCGAGTTGTAATAAATTATAATCCTTAAGGATTCTGCTGCCTTTGCCATTATCACTAGGTGCACTCAATACTGTCTTAAATACTGGATGCATTGAATTTGTTAACAACGCATCTTTGGTGAAAGACATAAACTCACGATTGTTATTAGTACTATCATTGTTGTTACGACTGTTTCCACTACTAACGAAATCTTCTACTCGTTTTGGTATTAGAATATCGTTGTACAAATGTGCTATTAAAAAAGAAGTTCCATTTTAATTTTCATTTTTAAGCAAAGAATACATTGTGAGGATTGTGGATACTATTCGAATTCCATATTGGATTGATGTTTCACACAATCCGCAAATAAATCTAAAATTTTAAAATTAAAAACCATTACTTCTATCCCCATTCCTGAGGGTTTCCAAAGCTTCTTTACTGCAAGGTGTAATACTGTTTACTGCTGCAAACTTTATATTAGCAGGCTCATTACCTTCCTAAAAATAATAATTATATTAATTATCAATCATAATATCCTGTAAATAATTTGGCAGGTTATGCTTCTATAAAGAGCAAAATTAAAGGCATTATTACTAAACGCAATTTTGTAAATAAACAATTTATTTAATATTTTACTGATTTTCAAAAGATAGAGACCATGCTTATAAATTAAAATTGACAATTGATTAATGTTTTAATTACCTGTAAATCGAGGCCGAAATAAATTCCTTCTCCCGATTCTGGTACTAGTCCAATGAAAGTGACAGTTGCAAGACACGTGTCAGATGAGCTGCCATTGGGAGAAAACCATACTTTGCTGTTTTCTCGAATATTTTCAATATCTTTGCACAATTGTTTATTACTCGCAATTTTCACTCTTTCTTCAGGTGCATCAACTGCAGCTAAATAATGCCATAACTTTCTTGATACTGGAATAAGATCATAACTATGACAACTCCACTCAGTATTATGCCATAAACTACGTTCAGATGATTCCATGATTTTTATTCGAATCCTATCATCTGAATCTTTTCCTACTGCTTCCACGAGCATTCCTTGTTTTAAACTATTGATATTAAAGTCGCATTTTCCCGAAATTCTGTGTAAAACTGTATTTTTTCTAGCAATATAGTGCATTTTGCTATACAAATTCTCCATCTCGATTAAAGAGCATTTATTGAGTATATTCAATAAAAATTAATTTAAAAATAGAGAAATTTTTGCTGTTTTGTTGGGTAACATCGTAAAAATAAAGTTAAGTATTGTCATTTTAAGTACATTCTGGATGACGACACAATTCAAACCTCAAAATTATTTTTAACACGTCCAACGGACGTGTAATAATTTTCTCATAAATCACATCGTATGAATAAAAATTTCGTAATATCTCAGCTTTGAGGTAAAATTAAATCACAATAACACGTAGCACTAACATTGAACAATTTCCATTTCTTTATGTACTTGTCGAGCTCGAGTTGATTGTTGACTAGCGAGTTCTTCTTCTTAGTGAGTAATATTACCCAGGTAATATTCCCGTTCTCGGTAACGTTACCGCGAAGGTAACGTTAAAATAAATTACCTTACAATTTTCGAGAATTTATGAGAATTTATTTTTTTTAATTTTTATCATTTTTTATCATTTTTTATTTTTCATTTCTAGGGGGGAAAAATCCTCCCCTTGGTGCCTTCCCCTACCAACGGTCATGGATTATCGACGGCCCTGAGACTGCTCACTGACTTTCCGTTTGAGAAATTCTGCCATTAGCTGAAATTTGAACCGCGCGCTAAATTTTAACCGATGGCAGCACACATTGGCAGTCGGCTAGAGAAATACTGCCATTGGTCAAAATTTGGCGCGCGATTCAAATTTCAGTCAACGGCAGAATTTCTCCAACAGAAAGTCAGTGAGCAGTCTCAGGGCCGTCGATAATCCATGACCGTAGCCAGGGGGGGCACCAAGGGGGATTTTTCCCCCTCTAAATGAAAAATAAAAAATATTTCTGTAGTAAGTACACTGTAAAAAATATTATCGTAATTTTACCACAATGAATGATGTGACCAATTGTACCAACACTCAATGCAGGATTTTTACAACCAATCGGATGTTTGCATTTCTGGATTGTGAATTTTATTGTTGACAACGTGTTTTTTTTTCTCCGAAAACAAATGACAGGTGATTGGAGAAAAATGATCACGGCGCAATTTTTAAATCTCTTTTTTGCGGGAAGAAATTTTGAATGTTTATATAATTATAATATTTAATTTGACAGATAATTGTATCAATAATTACATTAAGTTAATAATCTATTAGTTAAAATAATGTTTAAATTGTTGTTTTTTTAATACATTCTAACGATTCTAACAAATTCTAATACGGATGTGTGTGTACTGGATCTCTCGCATTTCGCCATCTTTTACATCAATTTCTCCCCGCTTCCTGTTTCTGGTAAGTGCAGTTCGTCTTTTCCATATTATCAATATTTTTTAGTAAAAATCCGTAAAATTTGGAGAGATCCGATAATTTATTATAAAAATATCACACGAGAGAGATTTGTACGTAAAAATTCTATCTTAATTTACCAGTCGTATGTAAATAATTTTCGAAATGCTTTTGTTATAGAGTTCCTAACCTTAAAATGTAAATTTTATTTTTTGTTCCTTAAGAATATTTACAAATCTTATTTTAATTTTCAGTTATTGCAGTGAAAAGCAGACTTAAAAAATGGCGAAGTCCAAGAATCACACGAATCATAACCAGAGTAAGTATTATAATTGAACGTATAAATGGTAGAGAGTTTAACCTTAATGTCAAAAAAGTTCAAAGCCTCCAAAGCTTTCTGTTTTATTACAATATGCTTTTTGTAATTTTATCAGCCGTTTTTGCTAAAATTATCTTGTTTAATCATAAACCGAAAGTTTAAACAAATCTTTTTTCTAATGTATTGGAAATTAATAATTAATAACAAGTAAAATTTGTTCTCGGCCTAAGGTCTCTTTAGTCAAGGTTTTTGTTTTTATTTTTATAAAAGCGGATTTGCATAATAATACAGTTGAAATTTGCTTCCATCATAACTTTATTTTTAATATATTTAGTACTATGATTAATACTTTTCTATCTAACATTCTTAGTAGAGATTTATTTTTTTTTTTTATGATTTGAAATTTAATTGGGAAGTTGTAAATGATTTGATGTATTTTTTTTTGTATGAAAGAGTATCTAATGAAATTAAATTTTCAATCTTTAAAATTTTGTATAATTTCGTTTTTAATTCTTTTTTTAATAAGACATTTGCAATTAAGATATTTTTTAAAGTTAAAAATGTAATTTTCAGACAGAAAAGCTCACCGCAATGGAATCAAGAAGCCAAAACGTTACAGGCACGAATCTACCCTTGGTGTAAGTTATAATCTGTTCTTTTGAGTTACAAAAGCAAATATATTTGCTAATTTTAAATTTAATCCAGGAGATAAAAAAATCAGAATTAGTTGTCTAAATTTTTTTTTAAAAAAGAGTTTTATTTTCTACTCATTCTGTTTTCTTTTAATTATATTTTAATTTAATATTCTTTAACTTCAGTAAATATTAGTTTAAAAGTTTACCAACAATAAAATCAATTTCTAAAATTAACAAACTATAATATAAGGATAACCATTTTACAGATGGATTTGAAATTCTTGCGTAATCAGCGGTTCGCTAAGAAGCACAATCTGAAACCAAAAGCACAGATCAAGAGGGCAGCCGAACGAGTAGCTCTGCGCGAATCTAAGAAATAATTGCATTGTAATTTTTTCCTTTATTAAAAAGATTAAAAAATCAATTTTTCGGTTTTATTTATCCAGTTCCTCTAGAATCCAAATTTATTATTTCTCATTGCGGTCAGCATTTTCTATTTCTAATAAATTTTTTAAAATGTTTTCATGTCATATTCAATAAATATGTTTTATTAAATTAAAATTGTACAACTTCGAATCTTTTATTATTTTCTTGTATCGATATAGACGTAAGATGTTTCTGATATTTACTTTGAACTATGGCAATAATAATTTTTATTACTACCATCTTATAACTTGACAATTTCTTGCCAGGCTTATCTATTTCAATTTAGAAGTTTGTAAAAAGAGAAAGCTATTCAAATGATTTAGTAAAATCCAATATGGCAGCCGTGAACACTGCAGAAGATCATCGAGGAACGGAAAATCAAAAAAATATAATGAAACCCACTCATATATTAATCTTTAGTGGAAAAAGAAAATCGGGAAAAGATTATATCACGGATAAATTATACGAGAGGTAATTTAATTTATTTAAACTAAAAAATGAATGAATGTATAAGGAAGCAAAGTTCAGTGGCTTACTAAATTCTTTTGAGACTTGTAAACGAAAATAAAAACATAGTTATATTTCCGAAATATTGTAACAAGAAAAGTTGTTTAATGATTTATAGTAATTTATTTGATATTGATTTAAAGCCACGTATTACTTTATCCTATTCCTACCTTACCGGCTTTCATTTTTTTAGGAACCTCACTTAAAAACAAAAAATGCATGTTAGCCAGTTCCTTATCGTTTTCTTTACGTTTATCTGCTACGAATAATTAATTTTAATTTTTAGTTTTTAATGTGATCCCTGAAAATATGAAATATGGTTACAAGCGCCAAGTCACGTAACTTATACATGACTAAGTACATTTTTTTGATTGAATAATATTTAATGGAAGTTTTCATGATAAGAATCATTTCACTACTATTAAAAACACTGATATTAAATAAATTATTTAAGGATGAGTTTTATAATATAGGATTTTAAAGCAGAAAATTAAGTTAATTTTGATTATTTCTAGAATCGGAAGTAACAAAAGCGTTATTATAAAATTATCTGGCCCAATAAAAACTCATTGGGCCAAAACTTCAAACCTGGATATTAATCAGTTGCTTGGAGATGGAGCCTACAAGGAAAAATATAGACTTGAAATGGCTAAATGGGGAGAAGACACAAGAAGAAAAGATTATGGCGTCTTTTGTCGAGCAGCCATTGAAATGTACAATGGTAGAGTATGATAATAATCTTGAATTTGAAGCATCTATTTCCGTTTAAAATATAGTATTATAATTTTTTAGCTAAGGACAAACTGATTTGGATTGTAAGTGATGCAAGAAGAAAAACGGATATTCAATGGTTCTTAGAAAATTATGGCGAACTTTGTAAAACTATACGAATAAATAGTAGTGAAGCCGTTAGAAGAAAACGGGGTTGGACTTTGATACCAGGTATCGACGATATGGAGACAGAATGTGATTTGGATGATGTGAATAATTGGAATCTCTGTTTAAATAACGAGAATGAAAATGTGGAAGATATATTAAACCAAATTTTAGAACTTATCAACTAATTAACAATTAATTCATAATGGATGACGACATTTGCATAATCAATACATTATAAATATCGCAAAATTGGTTGCTTAGTTTTCAATATTTTAGTATAATTTACATAAAAAATTTATGTACAGTTTATAATAAATAAACTAGCACAAAAATAATTCCTGTTAAGTTAATTACTAATTGTAAGTTAATCGAATTCTAATTGATACAATAAGTAAATGTTAAAAAGAATAAAAAATGTAAAATTTAATATGAAAAACGAGTCTCAATTTATATTTTGCATATAATTTAAGGGATGGTTTGATCTAAATAAATATGTCTTATAATAGATTTATTTTTGGTTTATGGTGTAAGGTTTATATATATAGAAAATTATAGATAATTTTAAAAAAGGTTCGTTTGAATATTGAGATATACTATAGACAATTAATTTGTGTGGATAGATGTGGATATTCAAAGTGATATTGTTTCGATTGAATTTTCTAAGTTCGAAAAATTATCATTTAACTTATAAAATTGTTCACCTGATATGAGTATAACTAATATAATATATCTTTGATCAATTATGTTAAATGTTGGTCCATCTTTGATGGACGGAAATTTAACATTTATTTACATTTCCACGTTAGTCATTATGATGATTGCAATTTTCTTCTCTACTTTTTCTTCTTGTGTGATTTATTTTGTTTCAGGATTTATTAAAAAAAAATTACTCACTTCGATACTTGCAGTTACTACAAAGAAAAAGAATAAAAAAAAATAAAATTCAGACACCTGTTACTCGAGAAGTCATTTATTTTTCATTGAACTGAAAAAGTATAGGCAAACATAGCTACCAATGATTTACAATGAAATCAAGAACATTAATATGCAATGTTCAAATCAATTATTGTCAATTATTCAAGAAAAGGTCGAAGATCAATATCTTTGTAAAAAATAATATTTCAAAAAATTAGAATCTTTACATGATGAAGGAATGATTTTCCATTCGCACAAAAAATGTAATTCTAAGTACAAAATTAAGAAAATTATAATTATATGTATAAGTCTGTTCAGGCCATTTCACTACTGAGCTATTCAATTACCCGCTCCATTCAAATTGATAAACTAAATAGGAATTTTTCAGTTTTTGATTCAAATTAGGTAAAATACCTAAAAATTAAGTATGGACTTTCTAATGCAATTAAGCAAAAGTATAAAGAATTGTACGTGTAAATTCAAAAAATCGACAAAAATTAGAAAAATATCACAAATCTGTGGATGAAGTGCTGCTGCCTTTGCCTCGACCCATGCCAATTAGTTTAAACGAATGCTTGTCCATTGATTTCCACTGTCCTCTTCCTCTTCCCATTCCCATGTCACTCGAGACTGATATCATATCATCTTCTACGATATTATCTGGCTCCATCATCATCATTTGCGAATATCCATATGGTCGTCTTAGCGGTTCAAAGTAACTGCAAATAATTATTATTTACAATTAATTAGTTAATAAATTACAATTAGTTTATAAACATTTAATTATAAAAAATTGAAATTCTTACTCGACTTCATCTTCATCTTCTGAATTTGAATCTTGTTCATCCGTGGTTTTCATATCAGTTTCAATCGAACCTATAGATTCACCTCCCTTTGACGGGAATTCCGATTCCTCATCACTCCAAGATTCGACTAAATCAATTGTAGTGGTTGTTATGTGCCTTAATCGATCTGAGATGTAATCCTTCGTATGCCTAAAGTCTAAATAATCAAAATATTACTATTATAGAATATTTTCTTTCAAGCTTCAAATTTTTTAAGTCTAATTAAGCTGGACTAATTTTTGAAAACAAAATTTCCACGTATTTCCCGGTTTACTCCCAGCTTTTGTAGGGTTGCAATTTCTTAATATTTTAATAGAAGTATAAATAAAACACATTTTTTGTAATTTATCGAGGGGTTGATCAATCTTAAAATTTGGTGTACACTTACTCATGAAATATTTTTAAATATCTTGAAATCATTTGCGGTATTTTGATATAATTTGACATCTCTCAGATTTATTTGAATTGTCAGCTTCCCGGTTTTTCTCAGTTTCATTTCAATTCCCAATTATTTCCCAGTTTTCCTAGTTAATAGACACCCTGTTTAATTAAGCTAGATTTTAATATTTTTGCGGATAACTTACTTTGATATAAGGCAGGCTCCATAAATCTTCTCATTGGACATGACATTATATGCTCTTTCATTTTTTCCTTAGGTAATCGATGAGTTGCATTGTACGGACATATTTCAAGGTAATCTTTTGGAAATCGCTAGATACAAAAGTCTCTTATCAATTAATATTTCAAAGAAATTTTTTTTGTCTCAAACAAGAAGGTATTAAATATGTGAAAAAAATGTTTAATACAATATGTCTTACCTTTTCGCATTTTACAAGATGCCTTTGTAATCTGCTTCTACAAATTTTGTGCTCATTATCATAGGGGCAAATAACAGTTGCATCCGGATGAGTGTCATCCGCGCATATCATTCTTAAAATAAGATATTATGAATTATAAAATATTGCCAATTATCTAAAGTAAGAAAATTATCTAAATGAAAAGTTAATACAACATTTTTTATGTTGAGAGTGAAAATAGCCTTGTTTTAATATTTCTTTTCGTAAAAAGAAATCACTAAAAAATTTTATGTAAATTTGCACTAATAGAAATCGGATATAAAATACCAGTGATTTCTAGTAAAAATTAAAACAAATTCTTAAGAAAATGTTAAAAGATTGAATTCTGAGATTAGAATTTGAATTCTTCGTTTTATGCAAAAATTATTCAAGTTAAAATGTAATCTCTTGCAATACTGTTCAATGTTTTCAATCTTATTCTATCGTTTAATATGTAATAATAAGTATATATATAAATATAAAATATCTACCTGAAAACCTAAAAGAAGCAGATGAAGTATAAATAAATCAATGTTATAAGTTGCACAAAAAACTTTTAGAACTCAAAATAATAGGTTTTGAGGATTATATTTTGGAGCAAACTTTGTCCTTTCTATCTTTCTATTGCTTTCTAATCCCACTGTAACAACAAAAGCTAAAAAAAGCTCCAAAAAGCTCCAAGAAACTCAAGCAAGTCAACTTGTAACAATGAATGCAACGCAACGAACAAAATGTGCGGCACTCACATTCTCACAATCACAACACTGGCTTCTCTTCTTCTATTTTCATTGGCTAGACAATAAGACAACACTCACTGACCTCACTGTGGCCATGTGATTAATCGACCTGCGTGCGCAGCTCTTCCCAGTCTTCCGGCTTCCCACAATGCTGCCATTGGTAAAAATTTGGCGCTTAATTCAAAATCGAATTAATTTTTAAAAAATAAAATGAAGTGGATTTACAGAAACAAAAAAAATATTTTTTCTTAAAAAGAGTACCAGTTTTCGAGAAATACTAGGATTCAATCCGAAATAAACAAACTTAATTAACAAACACATCATTTAGCTATTTCAAAAATTTTTAAGAAATTACCAGGGATTTTTAATAGACTCATCTAAATGTTGAAGAATTTTCATGGGATTTCAAGAATATACGACTTTATAATGATGATCAATGTTCTCTGACTGGCCAGTTCCTTATTTACTCTTACAGCGAAATTTTTCCTATCCTATCTGTCCTCACACTTCTTTCTGCCAGAGATTATTTTTCTCCTCGAAAGATGATCGTTTCACAGATATTGAAGCTTCTTCTTTGAAGAGAACTGCATAATGTGTGCTACAAGTTACAAATGAGAAAAACACTCGAAAAAAATAATAAACGGATTTGGTTTGTTTCAAAGAGGAAGAATTTTTCTGTCAAGTTTCATGAGTCAAGAATGAAGAATAAAATTAAAGGGGATCTGCAAATGTATACACTTAAATCCAATAAGGGATATTAAATTATTTTAAAAGTGTAATTATTTCGAATTTTTTAGAGTTGTGTTTAAAAAATGCATTGAATTCGCAATTGAGACGAAATTGGTAAACTTAAATGTTTAATCGATAAACGTATCTTTCAAGGTCTTAAGCAGCATGACGTTTTTATTTTGTACGTGTAAAAATTGATAAAATAGATGACTGGACAAAATAATTGAATACTTTTTTTAAAATAAAGAATGCACGAGGTTTTATTCATGGGACTTTTTTGTAATCTACTTGTTTATAACAGAAAATTCCATGAAATTTTATTGAATATTCTATCAATTAAAATAAATTAATTTTAAAGGGGGAAAAGAACATATTTTTCAAAGTCAATAATAAAGAGTTCTTGACACAAAGTTAAAAGTTAAAACGGAGTATCCAATCTATTCTTCAGCTTTTCTAACGAATGTCGCATTGGCGAAACCAAAAAATACCTCTTTCCATTTCCAATTGAAATTGAACCAAACAAACTTGAAAATTACACTCTATTCGTCATAAAAAGCTGAAAGATTAGTCATGGTCAAATTAAGGTTGAAATAATGATTAAATAAATAGTTAAATACCCGAGTTAATTATATAATACTCTAGGAAATATAATTATATATATTTATTTATGTATAACTCGATAATGGTATAATTGCTTATAGTTTTGATAAGATGTAATTGTATAAAAGCACCTTGCCCGCTCAGAAGTACGAAAACTTTTAAAGAATTTCAACAAGATAGTCGAATTTAATTGGCAAATGCCAAAACTCCTGGTATTTTAAATTTGAAGAGTTCAAACTTATGCAGACATGTTCAAGATTGTTCTGATTTTAGTGGCCGGTTTTGCCGGCACTGTAAGTACATACAACATATATTATTAAGTTTGATGCCAAACAGTTGAAAATTTAATCAAATACTTCTGTAAATTCTAAAAAAAGTCTGTTATCTACTCTAGAGAAATATATATGAAAAATATACATATCTGATATTTTACAGATGGCGGTCCATATTAACGTTACGAGAACTTACTTCTGGTTAAATGAACATGAAAGACAAAATTACTTTATTAGGGCATCGCCCTTGGAAAAAGATGGTGAAGATTCTGCTGTTAACAAAGGATCAGGAGACTTGAGAATTGAATGGATTCGTGAAGTGGCTTATGATAAAGCTTCGAAATTCTGGGTAATGATATTTTATAAAAATATTAAAGTTAATAAATGTACATTAAAAACAATGTACGTGCATATAGATTTTCACTTAAAAATTATATGAAGTCATTTGTAAATATAAAGTCATATAACAATAAATTCTTTATCATTACTACCTGATAATAATTTTTAAATGTTCAAATTTGTCTGTATAGCCGGAATTTACTCTCGACTACGGCGATAAATATCCAGAAGTATTTACCGGGTTTGATGTCTGCAAGGATTACGATCAACACACCAAAATTAATTTCGCTCAGGATTTTTTCAATAAAATCTTGGCAAATTATCCTCGAGACTATCAGTGTCCTCTCGAAAAAAGAAAGGTAAGTTACACAATCTGGGTGGCCACAAGATTCAATCCCTGGCAATTCTAAGAAAATTTTTTTTAATTCGTAAAAATCACTAAAATTGATAGAAGCCTCTTGAAATTCTTAGAACATTACCTTATATAAAATAATAAAATAATAGTAAATATAATATAGTAAACAACATAATAGTAAATAGTAACTATAATATAGTAATAATACCTTATATAAAAAAATATAAAAATTTTAAATTGGTGTTATAGAATATACTGAGTCCTGGAAATCTACAATGGGATAGACATAGGTCGGAGGGTGTGGAATGTGATACACCCGTGACAGTAACTCTGGTGTTATCTTTTTTTATCGGCAACGGTGACTATAATTGGGCAAATAAGCAAACATACACAAAACGCAAAATTTTAGAAACAGTTTTCAAAGGGGAGTTTACAGGCTGTTAAACAACACAATCAGAAATATGTTAATTCAAGTGTAATGATTATTCTGTAAACGATATTTACGCTTTAAATTGAATAAACCATTTTAACTTGGACCTCACTGCATGATTTGTAATAGAATCGGTGTGTAGATTATTTTTACATAATATTCTCTGAATAGATACAATCTGCAGTCGTAAGCATATTCAAAGTGCTTGCATTGAATTCTGAGAGAGAAATAAATTGAAACAGAGCTTCTAGAAAGAATAATGTAAATACGCAAACTCGCAGAAAATCATTCATAAATATATATTTCCTATAAAATAGGTACTTTTCTGAATTGTAAAAAAATATACCACAAAAACTTTATTTTATACCATACAAATTTTTTATTTATAATTCCTTTAATTATAATCTAATTATGCAATTGCAAATAAATTTTTTTTTAATTTACATTATTAGCGTCAAGAAATTACCAAAGCATTGAGGAAAGGCTCCTCATTACTGTCGACAGTAACATTAAACAAATATCTACATTCTTTCCTTCAAAATTAAATTAATCACATTAATATCGTTCTCCTTTTGAATGACAAACCTTAAAATCTGTATTTACAATAATAAAGCACTTCTCATCTTCTTTGATAATCAATTATTCTTTGCGACGTTTGTTAGAAGGTTCACCCGTCTCCTCGTCATTGAGAAAAATCGTTTTCGGCTGTGTCTTTTTATACGCAGGGGAAATCCAATATGGATTCTCTTCTGCTTCTTTCGCGAATTTAAGAATAGCTTCCCTTGGATCCTGATCATCTTCAATTTTTTTGCTCAGCCCAAGATTCCTAATCACATAGGAACTAAGAGTTCCTCCTGAGGAAGCTACTCTCCCTCCTTGACCAGAGGTAATCGGCAAATCCGGTCGTCTCGACTTAACAGGGTCCAGTCTATCTTTCTCCAACTGTTTTCTAACAGACTTTGGCCTGTCTTGTCTAAAAAGAGGCAAAGCATGAGGCGTTATAATTTGCTGAGTCGACATCATTTCTATATGTTTCTGCTTGTGCCTCGTCTTCACAACACACAATTTAGCTCCCCTCATACTTTTCTTTGAATCATAATACGTCTTAATGATTCCATTTCCACATCCCACGAAAATCTGGTTCAGCTTCGGATGCCAGAGGGTCTTAATCACGTGAGAATTAGTCACTTCTATCTCATGTACCAACTCGAAATTCTTAGTATTAAAGAACAGAATTCGACCAGCGTCACTTTTGTTTACTATAGATTCTCCAGTGATGACCATCGAATCATCAGGACTGAACATACAATCCGTTGTTTCATACCTTGAAAAGATGTCAGAAGCCACAGAAATTGGTGCTTTGAAAGATCTCAAATCCCATAATTTGAGAGAATCATCACAGCTTCTTGTAGCTAAGAGTTGTCCAAGATATGAAAAACTTAAGCTGGAAATCCTGGATCCTGATTCGTGAGCTTTTCGAAGAATCAAAGAAGGGTTGACAAAATTCTTCCTGTGGTCCCACATTTGTATCGATCCATCTATACAACCACAAGCGACGACATTTCCTTCTCTGTTGTAAGCACAAGTCGTGGGAATTGTCTTCACTCCGTTGTGGGCTCTACATTTAATGACAGACTTTTGATTTCGGGGCCTGAAAAATGAAATTTATTTTCATATATAAATAAAAACTTTTTAGAATTAATTGACTTATGAAATCATAATTTTTAACCGTTTTCTCTTTATTTCTAGACACTAAAATGTCCTACCCTTGCTTTTTTAAAAATAATTCGTGCTTATGTAAGCACAAATTTTGATATAATCGCAACCGGTCTTTTATCATAGGACGATAGGATATTTACCTATTAAGGAGCCAAATTCTGCATGTGCTGTCCTCTGAGCAAGTTAAATATTCTTCTTTGATAAAAGGATGCCAACAACCAGAATTTAAAGCAGCAACGTGTCCTTTGGTCCTGCTCATATCAGTAATGTATTGATCACCCTTTACTGTTTCGCACTTCTCCGAACCATCCCTATCTAACACTTTTGCTTGTGCTGCTCCGGATACGACCAGAATTACATCGCCGGTTATTGAATACTGTAAATACTTAATTGGGTGATTTTCACAAGGTTGTACTGTGCGAAAACTTCTCAAAGAGGAATCCATACCTCCAAAGTCCCAGAAGGACACGTCATAATCGACCGCACCGGATGCGAGGCGAGCACCTGACGGGTCAGCTGCTATTGCTGTAACGGCTTTTGTACCGTGTGTCATTGTCACTTCGTGACTGCAAGGAATTTTTTTTACTAAATCACCATCATCTTCGTCAGAGTCATCTTCACTCTCGTCGTCATCGTCGTCATCGCCATCCTTTTGTGAACGAATACCTTTTTTCAGATTTACATCTACGGTGGATGAAGGAAGTATTGGTCCAATCAAATCACTATCATCTTCTTCACTTTCTTCTTTTTCAATATCTTCTTTCGTTTGCCCGTCACTGTAATAATAAAAAGGTTTCGGTTAGTAATGTTCCAAGAAATTAACTTGTATGAAAATTTTTTCAGGGTTAAATATTTTTAATGTTTTAATAAAAGCACAAATAAAATACATTTAAGCAGGTTGTCTTGCGCGATGACAAATTAAAAAATGTACTCACGTCTTATTCTTCTCCAGATCCGTCTCATATTTCTTATTTCTAACAGACTTAGTAATGTTCTCCAACATTTCCTGAACATCAAAAGTCTTGGCTTTTCTTCCAAAAGCTGTCATTCCCATGAGTTTTTCTATCTTTTCCGTCTCCTCTTCATCACCGGGCACAATTTCCGTTATTGCTACTTTATTTTCCTCCGGAGCTTTTTTCCCAAAAGTTCCAAAACCCGAGCTCGAAGGCTCAGGTTGTGGTAGGGGAGAATCTTTCACCAAACTCGACGAGATTTTCCCAAAAGTTATCGTTTTCTTCATTATTTAATATATATTTATAATCTTTGTTTATACTATATGAAGTTGCGTTATAACATAACCTAATTTTCTTGTGAGATACTTTAATGATCAATCATTCACTTCTTTCGCTTATCAGAGATAATATTTTAGTATGACAATAATTAAGGATATTCACAATATTTTTTAATCACCGAATAACTGCATTTTACATTTAAAAATGTAAGTAAAGAGAAAAGAGATGCCACACGCCACAACCAACTAAAACATCATTAGTTTTCAGTGACGTCATCACGAAGTACGCAAGTGTCACTTCAGATAGAGTAAAATTCACAATCCAGAAATGCAAATTTCCAATTGGTTGTAAAAATCCTGCATTCAATGTTGGTAATATTGGTCACATCATTCATTGTGGTAAAATTAGGATAATATTTTTTACAGTGTACTTACTACAGAAATATTTTTTATTTTTCATTTAGAGGGGGAACAAACCCCCTTGGTGACCCCCTGGCTACGGTCATGGATTATCGACGGCCTTGAGACTGCTCACTTCAGCCGTTCGCTGAAATTTGAATCGCACGTCAAATTTTGACCAATGGTAATATTTCTCTAGCCGATTGCCAATGTATGCTGCCATTGGTCAAAATTTGGCGCGCGATTCAAATTTCAGCCAATGGTAGAATTTCTCCAACGGAAAGTCAGTGAGCAGTCTCAGGGCCGTCGATAATCCATGACCGTAGCCAGAGGGGACACCAAGGGGAGAATTTTCCCCCCCTAGAAATGAAAAATAAAAAATGATAAAAAATGATAAAAATTAAAAGAAATAAATTCTCATAAATTCTCGAAAATTGTAAAGTAATTTATTTTAACTTTACATTCTCGGTAACGTTACCGAGAACGGGAATATTACCTCGGTAATATTACTTACTAAGAACTCTAGTCAGACAAGTGTAAAGTCCATATATTCGCGAGGGGGAGGAACCAGCTGAGCTGCAGGTTTTTAACGAAGTCGCGGTCTACCTACACACACAACTTTAGATTTAAAAAGCCCGCACTAAAATCTCAGCCAATCGAAAGCCAAGAAACTTCCCTATGTACAGGGAAATTAATTAATTAATTAATTAAATTAATTATTATTAATTAAATTTCTTACTTCCGCTATATCACGGTCGTATAAACAAGTCCAGAATCTCCGGTGGTGGTGGTGACACTGGTGACTCGCGTTTTGTCCACGATTAGTGCTTCTCAACTAGCCACCAAAGTGTAGAGCGCAACGATCGGAGGGTATATGGTTTGTTTACATCACTGTGATCACTGTGGTTTACACAACCTAGATTTCAAAACCTCCCTATTCAAATATAATATCCTTGTGAATATAATGCAATTTTCTTTAAAGTGCTTTTCTCAAACACTATGAAAAGATTTAAGTCTTGGATTTCCTGGAATAG
>CAJFCO010017206.1:7645-23214 GCA_904066015.1 Synergus gifuensis
GAAGACTGTACATTCATTTTTGTTTTTATTGTTAATAATTTTTTATTAAATTAAATATAGGATACAATAGAATAGGATATAATAGGATAAGATATGATAGACTTCGATAAGATAAAATATGACAGGATACGATAGGATAGAATATAATACGATAGGATAGGATACGATAGGATGTGATAGAATACGGTAGAATGTGATTGAATACGATATAATACGATATTATAGAATACAATAGAATAGGACACAATAGGATCTTATACGATATGATACAATAGGATATGATAGGGTATGATAGGCTAGGATACGATTGGATACGATAGGATAAAATACGACAGGATACGATAGGATACAATAGAATACGATATGATAGGATACAATAGGATGTGATAGGATACGATAGGATGTGATTGGATACGATAGAATAGGATACTATAGGATAGAATGCATTATAATAGGATACGGTAGGATAAGAGAAATAGGGGGGTGGGAGAGAGAACCACCGGTTTATTTATTTAGGTATTTTTACTTTCTGTCCTATTTTACTTTCTGTTCTATTTTACTTTCTGTACTACTTTTGCAGTACTTTCGGTCCTGTACTGTAAATGGCTCCCTTCAAGACGCTTAACAGACACCGAAAATCGATGTTTCGTTACACGTGTCATGAAAAGCAATATTCATATTCTAAACATAAAGAATAGTAATATTTTATATGAAAAAGTTTAATTCAAGATTTTGACTTCGTAAGCACGGAGAGAAAAGATATGGTTGGGCCAACCATAAATATTGAAAAATATGGGGCATCCATATTTATGGTTGGTGCAACTATAGTTTGAGCAGAGCAACCAAAAAAATAGGTAAGCTAAGCAATTGAATGGTTGCCCTGACCATACCATGGCTGCAACAATCATATCTACGGTTGCCCCATATTTTTCAATATAATATGTTTGGCCCAACCATAGCTTTCTCTCCGTGTGGGATAAGCATACAAATTATTAAATAATTGATACCAATTCTTTACTTTTAGGTACAAATACAATGTGGATAAAACTTTGACACAGCTGAAATTTATTGGTGCTGACAATCAACCCCTTGGAGCCATTTCTTGGTTTGCAGTCCACCCCACGAGCATGAATAACACAAATCATCTTGTGTCAAGCGACAATGTTGGCTATGCTTCAATTCTGTTTGAAAAAGCAATGAACAAGGGTTCCATGATTGGTAAGGTGAGAATGATGTTTCAAAATAAAGTTTTATAGATAAATACTACGTAAATTATAGTTATTGTCAGTTCGCTTCTTTTTAAAATTATACATATTATATAAATATATGTATACATTTATGGGTGATTGTCAACCCGAAAGCAAACTTATTGCATCATTTTAAAAAATATAATTACCATATAACTAATATAGATCAATGAATTTATTTTTAATCTCTTGACATCTCTTGATATTCCTTAAACTCGTTTGAATTCTTTGAAATCTTGCAAAATTTCTTCATTTTCTATAATTGATGAATTTTGTTTATTCAATGATGAACGCTTTCAATATATATACAGTACAACCTCCATAAGAGAGCCACCACGGGCGGTTAGGGGTAAGAATTCCGAGAAATAGGGGGCCCCCACTCCTGGGCGTCGAACTCGGAAATTGCGCGTGTGTGCGAAATGTGTGTTTGTGTACACAACCTTTATAGGAGAGCCCGCGGCCGGCGTCCTTTCGATTACATATAAAATACGAATTTTTAATTTAATTTAATTTAATTTAATTTAATTTTTAATCACAATAAAATAAAGGTTTTTTTTAATTTCTATTTTTATTGCTATTTAAAACTATCATTGTTTTTTACTAAAAAATTATACATTTAAAAAATTTGACTTAATTTGTTCGCATATAAGTCCTTGCAGTGTAAATAAGTAGGTACTAAGTGTAAATAAGTAAGTAGTGTAAATAAGTAAGTAATAAGTAAACTTTTTTGCACACAATATATCTAAAAATAAAACTGAGAATATTTCAACATTTAAAATGTTAATATCCTATACATATTTTAATTTTTAAATGTACACGTGAAGCAGTAGACATAAATACAATATGTACATATTATATTTTAATTTAAACTGAAATTATAATTTTGTTTTCTTAAAACTTTTCTTAAAGCTTTATTTTTATAAAACTTTTAAGAAAACATATTATATATATATATATATATATATATATATATATATATATATAAATACACAAATTATTGTATGCAAATTGGAAAAATAATTTTAATAAAAGCATTTTCAATGAGAAAAAACTGAAATTAAGCTGCGCTCGGCTACGGCTCTCCTATGGAGGTTTTGCGCCCAATTTTTGAGGCCGCGTGAGTAAGGTTTGTAGTGGGGGAAACTTCCGAGCTCATCAAGGCTACTGGCTCTCTTATCCTCTTATGGAGGGAGCTCTTATGGAGGTTGTACTGTATATATATATGTGTGTAATATTTTTAACTTTTATTCTACAATTATTCTTTCTATCATAATTTTTAACTCAAATATGTACAATTTTCAACTTATTTCTTTAAGGGGGAGGTGTACGTCTCGTTAAGTAGTAATAGTAATAAAATGTGACTTAAAGAAGCTGTTCATTTTCTCAAATGTGCAAAGAGTTAAAGAAAAATTTTCTACAATTACTAATATACATAATATGATAATACATAAATCAAAAATAAGGAAAGCTAAAAACTATTTTTAACTACTTCTAGGGTAAATTTGTAGCAGCTTTCGCTTCTACAAACTTGGGGGATGTTTCACCGAACACCCGTGGTCCAAAATGTGAATTCTCAGGAGATCCTTGCACTGCTGAATACACGTGTGTCGAAAAGAAGGAGAGATGTTTCTCTTCGGGTCCCGGAAAGGACATGTTCGACAGCACAAGCATCATCGCTCACAAATTGTATCATGAATCTATGGTAAGTCCATTCACAATAAATAAATGATCAAATAATAAAATTAAATAGCATGGTTTTTATGAATGCGAATCAAAATTCAAACAAGTAATAACATTATAAAAAGACTTTATTTCTCTATGAGTCTTGTACAAATTCGAGTGGGTATCATGTTACAAATATTAATAACAAAGTCGTTGGTACATTTCATTTACAAGTAAGACGATTTAGTCGAGTATTTTCATCCAAAAAGGATTCTGTACCACTCACCAACGAAGTAAGTTAAGCAGGAATATTGACACATGTCTCTTAAAAGGTCGACTGACTCCCTTTGAAATTGCTTTTAAAATGACACTTCTTTGTAAGTAGAATGTCGTAAGCAATTTTATTGAGGTAGAGGCGAATTGCCTAAATGGAAAAATAACGACATTGAGGGATGTAACTGCGCGCACAGGCTGTTTTAACCGAACACATTTCACGCTATTATCATATTGATCCACCCTTCCCAGAATCGTCTCAAAATACAGTGTCTCATTCTCCATGAGCCACTAGTCATCCGAATAAATAAAAACTTGCTCAGTTGCTTCAATCCATAATCAACACCAAACATCAATCGGGCTAATAGAATCAATTGTATAACAAAATTCCAACAAATACCGACAATAACTAATACACAAAAAATACAATTCAAATACAATGTTAGAAACATTTACATGAGATTTAGTATCTTGTGTATGCAAATGACTTCATTTGTAAATGAAAATCTATACGCATGTGTATTAAAATTAAGACATGTGCATTATTTTTAATGTACATTTGTTAATTTTATTATACAAACGTACAGCTTTATATGTATATATTTAATTAAAATGTGTATAAAGTCATTTGCATGCATAGAATGTACAATTTTTGGATATCGTAATGTCGAGTTAAAGTGGGAGGTGTCATGTCCCGCTAAATAGAAATGCTGTACAATAACTCACAGATAGAGAGCTTTCTTGATTTCGTTCATTTTATAAATATTGGCAAGAGAAGACTTCGAAGAGTTAAGAGTCTCTATCTCTGATTGAAGATCAGTGTTTGTGTTTTTGGGTTGGGTGAATTTTGTGAAGGTGGATGTTAAGATTATGTGGATTTGAAGATCATGTCTATTGAGAAAAATAGATGTTTAACCTTAATACCTTCGATATTTAACACAAGGACAACTATCTAAGATATTCAACATCTAACTAGATGCCCTCATGTTAAACATGCAAAGCGTTAAATCTAAATATCCATGTTTCTCAGTGTGGATGTTCGTAATTTTTTTGTTTCTACGGAATCTTGGGAATTTAGTATCCTAAATGCTTTTCGTATCCGTATGAATCATGACCATGAGCTGGGACAAGGGCTGGGACAATGGCTGGTGCTACGTATTTGGCAACAGGTGCGGGATGGATAGCATGGCCAATTTTCTTGACTACTGCGTTGAAACCGTTGTGTGGGTCGGCGGTATACTCAACAACTCTGATGGTACCGTCTGGCTCGTTCAAGCTGTAGGATCCCTTGACGAAATCACCATCTCGTTCCTCATGTGCGCTCTTCACATCCCCAGTATGAGGATCGTTTACACCGTAGTTGTAGGCGTATTTAGCAGGAGCCTGAATAAAAAAAGGGTGGTTTTAATAGATGTCTTGTTGATATCTCTTTTATATATTAATCAAATAGTATTGAAAATTTATGATTAAATACTAATAATAACTAATATTCAACATAAAATTTTAATAAATGATGATTACTGACAATAATTGTCAAGTTCTAAAATGTTGTCCATAATAAAAAATTTGTAATGAAAAATTTATTTAATTCAAATGAAAAAGTTCAAAATTGTATAAATCTGAACTAAGAATAAGATATATACATATACTTAATACAACTCTCTTATTAAATGAAAAAAATGAAAAACCCTTTTTTTAAAGTTAAAGAGTATAATTGATGTTATTTTTTTTGTGCTACTGGTCGCTTTTGTCATTTTTTAAATATCTATTTTTTAAATGTCCATAGCTTTTTTTGGAATCTGATATTGAAACTGAAATGTGAATTTTTACAGGAGAAATCTCATTGGTTTACATTTTTTATAATAAGAAATGTTAATATAATATAATATTCTTCAACTTTAATTATGGAATTTAATAAATATTAAACCGTTGTGAATTAAAGAATGATTATGGAGGTTGGAGAATATAAATTAAAATAATTATATGACTTACATAGCTGTTGTGGTCATCATCGTGATGATCATCATGTCCATATCCGTGTCCGTATGCGCTTCCGTGTCCATATCCGTTTCCGTATCCTCCGTATCCACCATAAGCTCCATAAGCTCCATAACCTGGACCATATGCAACTTTGCTAACCACTGGCACCAAACCATTGTGTTGAACTGCTTGTCCGTACGCATAACCGACTGGATAATCATTGACTGGATATCCATTGTATCCAACGTCTGCGTATCCATGTCCGTCATATTCGGAAATAACGGCGTCGCTGGCGACTGCCATAACAATAAGAACTGCGACCTAAAACAAATTTTCGGATTATTAGGATTCAAAACCTTACGATAATATGGTAACGTTACAATCTTCGTGAGTAAACGGTTAAGACGTTAAAGAAGAAGAAGTTTACGAAGTTCTATTTTGCCAAGATGTTGACCAAAACACATTTTTTCAATTAGGTATCATTTTTGTATTATATAATTCTTGTATCATTCTTGTATCATTCACTGTGAAAAAGAGTTATCGTTTTAGGTCAGTTTTCCGTATCAAAACAGTACCCCGAACAAAATAGTCCGACTTCAACTCAATACCCGAGACATCGAAGAGTGGACATCGATGTCAAATATATAGACACAGTACCGGATCTAGGATTTGATCGAACCGGGCCTAAACCTTGACATTCGCGCCCTTTCCCTCCAGAATTTGAGATTATTTAATGACTTCAAAAAACTGACTTTTTTAAGACATATGAATTTTGCGCCCCTTAAAATTGCCACCCGGGGCAGGCGCCCCGGTTTGCCCCTCCACCCCTGGATCCGGGGCTGTATAGACATAGGCGTCTAAACATCGATACTTCCGACTTTCTGAAACTAGGTGAAACCATCTAATTTCGTCGAAATATCAATGATTTGTACAATTTAAGCGAAGCATTTCAAACAGTATCGTGAAAATTGTCGATGTTTTAGAAAAGTGAGAAAAATTTTTTTTTTGAACTTTAATAACTTCCATAATTATTGAGATATTTGAACGGATCTTGCACCAAATTGTCAGAAATGACAGCCGGGTTCTGGATAATCAAGGAAAATCAAAATCCAAAAAACTGTTTTTGAGTTATAGCCAAAAAACGATTTTTTGGAAATTTTGGATTTTTCAAAAATTCTGAAACCAAGTGAAACTAACTGAAATCATCTAATTTCGTCGAAATATTAATGATTTGTGCAATTTGAGAGAAGAATTTCAAACAGTATCGCGAAAGTTGGCGATATTTTGGAAAATTGAGTTTTTTTTTTACCTTTAATAACTTTCACAAGTTTTTAGATATTTGAACGGCTCTTACACCAAATTGTGAGGAAAGACAGCCGGGTTCAGAATAATCAAGGAAAATAAAAATCCAAAAAACCGTTTTTGAGTTATAGCCAAAAAACAAAACAACCAAACAAATCCAAACTAAAACATCGATGTCAAAATCATTGACGTCTGTAAAACATCGATTTTTTCGACGTTATTGATGTCGATGTCCAATCACTAGAAAATCCTCGTTTGAAACTGTTTTTCACTAAGTTTAATGAAGATGCAAGTTTTTCCGAAGGGTCGATAGCACACGATGTTATAATGTATAATGTGAATGCACAAAGTGAGTTTCGCGAAAATCGAGAGAGAAACAAATGATCCTGAAAGCACTGAGACGTACCTCGAAGAACATGTTTGTTGTCCGTTTAAGCTGTGGAAACTCGAACTAATAACTCCAGAGTCCATTCGGTCTCTTTTATAGGGAGTTAAGGTGGCGGCGTACACTGCTCTGGAATGACAGAGCGCTCGCGTTGTCTCATTTGTTGTGTAATTCAAGGTCTCGTTCTGAGTTCTGACTTTTTTTCTTCATCAATGAAACCTGCGTTACCGAATGTATCTTGCCTACGACAAATGACCGGCCCGGGCGATCGAGCGCGGTTTTAATGAAGGACGTGAGGCCAAACCCGCGACCGGAAAAAGTGGCGTGACAAAACGAAAGCATCTATAGTAGTCTAGTCTAAAAAAGAAAAATAGTACTAATGCAAATTCTTACTGAGATTGGCACTTTTTAGTATACATGAGGATTTAGAAGTGGTTAGATTGACTTTCTTAAAAAAAAATTCGTATTTAAGTTATTAAAGTGGATTTATTTGCCACCTGAAGAGTTGAAATCAAAATATAGGAGAAAACAAGAAACAAGCTCGAAAAAAGCTTGAAACTAAACCGGGGAATATTTGTTGAACTGAAATTGATATGAAAATTTAAAAAAGGGAAAGGTAATTTTGTAATTTTAATATTTATTTGAAAAATGTTTTTAAACGAAGGTTTTATCGGTCGAATTTTGAGAATAGAATATAATTCAAGATTTCGACGATTTTAAGAGATTTCAAGTGGTTTCAAAAAATTTTTTTTAGGAATTTATTTTAATAATTATAGATAATTAATTCTCTTTTATTCTTCAGTAATTTAAACTAATAAATAGCTATAAATATATATCAAAAATTCAATAATTTACCATAATTTTTGTGTAAAAAATATCTATAAAGTGTAACAAAACTATTATATTTTGTTGCATAATTTTTAAAGTAAATCATCGGATCGGCATAAGTAGGCCGATTAGTCAATGATGCATCATTCTTGCAACGAGTTTTGCATAAAAGGTTTCTTTTCCCCACTTCTTATCTCAAAAACCACATAAAATTTAATAAACCTAATAAATCTTCACTACTTTTTGCGAAACATCCTTGCTTTTAAGTGACTAGTATATTATTGATGATAAGCCTGTGAAAAAACTGCTAATAAGTGTCAAGGCGTCACTAAACCAATAGCATTGTTCTTCTAGGCGGGGCCTAATTTTGAAAGTGAATCTTGAGTTTTGTTCTAGAATTTTACAGTTTCGACATGACTTAAATACAAGAAATAAAAAGGTAACTATTGGCCACATAACGTATGACTCAATTTAAAGGAATTTAATAAGCATATAAGCCCACTCTAATTTAAAAACAAAAGTAATAATAACTTCATTTCACAAACTCTATATTACATATTATATACTAATACCGGTCAGAATTGTGAGTTCAACTGTTTCGATAATTTTTTAAGTTTTTCTTTAACTTTTAAGTGAGTTAAAAGCTATCAAAATTCTATAGGATCTGAAAAACTTATTGGTATAATTAAATTTATGCAAAAATTTCCTATCTTAAAAAATAGATGTTACCATTATATCGAACACATTGTTGTCGATTATTTTTGTTGTCAAAACGATTACTAACAATAAGGTTATTATAAAGATAGAAAAAAAAATCTGCCCGCTTCGCGGGCACATTCTCATCGCGCGCGGCTCGCTTCGCTCGCAAAAATGAGCGCGCCTACGGCGCGCGGGGGGTCGAATATAATTCGATCGTCGCGCTTCGCGCTCCGTGTTGCGCGCTTGTGCCCTTAGTGAAACTTGCGCTTTACAGGACGCTTAAAGATATATGTTTTTTTTTTAATTTAATTAAATTACATAATTTATATTTTTATATTTTAATTTATTTTTGTATATTTGTAATTTATATTTTTAAAAATTTAATTAAATTAAATTAAATTACAGCTTTGAATGCAAAATTTAACTAATTTACTTAAGGTTCTATCGACCTTAAGGAGCACATTCTCATCAGGGCACTCGCGCTTCGCGCTCGATATTTGATTTAAAGCTCGCGCTCCGCGCTCGGCTCTGTTTAACAATATTTTTCACGATTTAAACGAAAACTACTCATCCTATTGAAAAATGGGCAAAGGAGAACTTGTAGATCTTTTTAAGGCGAATAATTATATTTCTTATCATTTTCTCTGCATCTCGCGTTTTTTGGCTCAAAATTTGAATTTTCGATTTTTTAAGGAAATTCAAAAAGTTGTTATGCGGATCCTATAGGGCGTTCAAAAATAAACATTTTTCATCTTTAGACTTTTTTTCATATCGTGCGTTGTTTGGCTTCTAATTTAAGTTTTCTTTCATTTTTTTGGATTTTCAAAATGTTATAAGTCTTTCAATTTTTTTTTTATCCAAAAAAGTCATTAAGAAAAATTGTTCGACTTTTTGAGTACTACGAACGTGCGTCATTAGAATTTTTAGATTAAAAAAAAAGTGGTTTCAAAATTTTTCAAAATGCTCCCACTTTTTGAATTTTTATCCAAAATGGCTGGCCAACGAACTTGACCTTCATTTTAGGACACTTAAAGAGTATACCAAAGGACAATCCAATCTGTCAATTCTTTCGAAAGTTATCGTGCTCACAAACTAAAATATACAGACACACAGACAGACACATTCGTAAAAACATGTTTTTAGGGTTCAGGGGGTCCCAAAACGTGGATATTTGACAAAAACTGGGGGGGTCAAATTTTACACAAATCTAATACCTTCTCTGATGAGAATGTAATAATTTAAAGTGATAAAAATAATTATTTTTATGTGAAAAGTAAATTATTAGTGAAGCAAAAAAATATTTCAAAATATGTACCTTAGGTTAGTGAATATTATTTGAGAAATTAAACAGATTACGTATACATAGTAAACTTTTCATGCGTTTTTTTATATCAATTTTTAATATATTAATATTTAATATATATGTATTCGTATATTTACAGATCAGTTACCATCAGAATTATATGAGATTTTATGGGATTATAAAGTACTTTTAAGGGATTTGACTATATATTTTGTTGATTTTTATGTAATTTGAGAAAATTTTAAGAGATTTCCAGACATTTTACGAAATTGGATTGGATTTTAAGGTATTTTAAAATATTTAATGAGATTTCATGGAATCTTGAATAATATTAAGAAATTTAAAAGGGTTTTACGAAATTTATTGAGATTTTAGAAAAATTAAGTGATTTCACGGTATTTCGAGGAATTTTATGAAATTTTAAAGGATTTTAAGAAATTGCATGAAATTTAACCCTTTGGACCCACACTTTCAGAAAGTTACGTAAAGCCCACACATGGTTATTTTTCACCCGACAACGCTTTGGAAGCTTCTATTTCCTGCTTAAATTAATCAATTTTGAGTGAATTTTTTTTAAATCGACAGGAAATTTAGTCTGGAAAACGAAAAAAATATTTATTTTTTATTTTATTTAACAGCAACAAATTTATTTACAAAAAACCAAAAAAAAATTATCATCATTTTTCGAAATTTAAATCAAATCGTTGGGTATACCATACCCAGTTTGGGCTCAGAGGGTTAAAATAATTTTTAATAATTTTTCCAGAAATTTTGAAGGATTTGGTGAGATTATATTGAAATTTCAAGAATTTAAAAGAATTTAACGAAATTTCACGGAATTTTGAGTAATTTTAAGAGATATAATGAGACTTCGTGAGATTTTGAGTAATTTTAAGTAATTTTAACAAATACCAATTAATTTTACGAAATTTATAAAGGAATTTCATAAGATTTCATATGATTTTTAGTCATTTTAAGGATTATAATATAACGATATTAAATAATTTTAAAGATTTTTAAGGGATTCAAGGGATTGTACGGGATTTCATGGAATTTCAAATACTTGTAAGATATTTTACGGGATATTAACTTATTTTGAGGACTTTCAACGGATTTCATGACATTTCATGAGATTTTTAATAATTTTGAGTGATTTTACGAAATTTCAGTGGATTTTCAGAAATTTTAAGAGCTTTAATCAGATTTCTTTGAGTAATTTTAAAGAATATCAATTAAATTTACGCGAAAATTAAAGAAATTTCACGAAATTTTGAAAGATAATAAAGGCATTTTAAGGAATTTTATGAGACTTATGGAGACTCCTGAAATTAGATAAAGAATTACAAAATTTTATAT
This sequence comes from Synergus gifuensis, assembly GCA_904066015.1. Taxonomy (NCBI): domain Eukaryota; kingdom Metazoa; phylum Arthropoda; class Insecta; order Hymenoptera; family Cynipidae; genus Synergus; species Synergus gifuensis. The sequence continues at coordinate 18,681 of CAJFCO010017206.1, forward strand.
TTCAAGAATTAAAAATTCTAAATTATTTTTTCTACTAGCAAAAGGTGAGCAAAAACGAGAAATTAATTGCTAGTACATGTATTAAAATTTACATTCACTTGATTTTTATTATTCTTTTCCTACTGATCAGGTGATAATTAACTTTTCACATATTTTAAATCCAAATTTAGGGCTTTGTACAATACAGAGAAATTATTGTACAATTATTTCAATAAGTCCATCAGATTTCTCCAGAAATTTACCTTTAAAATGAATTTCTTGAGCAGAACCTTATGGTATTTACGTCTCAAACTCTGAGATATAATTTAATGCACCCACTTTACGGTTATGGTTCAAGTAAATATGCATCTCATGTTATGCTAACAAGGTGTAAGTTACTTTTCAAATTATTCTTAATGAGTCCTGATGTTTTAAAAGAAAAGGAACAGTAATTTTCATTTTGTACATTTCTTTTATATTATTCAAAAAAGAGACAGTTCAAATGTCAGTATCGCATAACAGGAGCTACTTTTCTTCATTTATGATGAGTGTAGTAGTATTCACGATGCGTAGGAGCTGCACGATAAATAAAAGTGTACATAACCGCGAATTATGCCGCACGGTATACAGTGTACATATATACACCACAGGATCATCAGATAATGCTGCGAATACTTCGTGGTTTCTGACTTGTATTTATGCTTTATATTATACAAGTAACTGAAATCGTTCCAGACATTGTAAGACATATATGATAAATATTCTATACTCATTGTAATGAACTCTAAATGATATATGAGTCATGAAAAATTTAATTGATAATATTAAATTCATAATTTAATTCAAAAGAATCCCATATCATCTCTTTAAAAATATCTTTAACAGTTATACTTTCCAGTTCTATTTGAATTACATTCCTTGATACTTAAGGAAGAGGTCATCTTGATAAGCGCTGCAAGTATAAAGGAAATGAAATAAGGAAATAATTCTTCCGTTGTTTCACATTATAGACACCAACCGAAATATACAAAAAGCATCCAAATTATTTGTTTCCTATGTCCGATGATATATGTAATATACTTTCGATACCGACTGTCGAAATAATCGAAAGTCTAAAGTAAGGCTTCTTAAAGGTCTAGTTAATAGATTTTTTATTTTTCTAAGTCTTCCTAAAAAAAAGGCATATCAAGTTTGTCATTCAATTTCCTTAAGTAATCTAGTCCACTCTTATTATTGGCTTCTGAATTGCAGGATCTTTTCTGTTAAAAAGTGTAAAAAGAAATTCAATGTCACTGTGCCAGAGTCAACGAAGTGTGACACTTTAATGGTGTATAAAGCGGATCGACTAGACCGCCAAATGATTATTGACTAAGCATAGAGGCTTAACAGCATGTTCGAGGAACATTATTGCAAAATATTTTTATCCCGCTGTTGCATTCCACCTAAGCATTGTCTATCCTTAATACAAATTACGTCACTTTTCCTCTTATGAATTGCGTCTAAGGACGCATATGATTACTCTTACCTAGAATCTGGAATGACCTAAATGCACACTCAGGTCGAAATTGCTCCGCCTAATGAGCAATGCGAGCTGGATGTAAAAAAGTATGGTGTCCGTGAATTTAACGCGATATGTGCATTGGATTCAGTGAATGTTGTGTTTTTAAAAAAGAAAACTTTAAGTGGGAGAATGTGTGAAACTTTCTTAATTATTACAAATACCTGTTTTATTCATCTCCTTTCCAAATTCATAACGCGGTTTTGAAAAAATATGTAATTCGTAGTTGATGCAACGACTTTAATAATAATTGTGTCCGGTGCTCTAATTAGTTGAGGTCCTTTTTATGTTACCTATATACGAAAGTGTGACTGAATGACGCGACTTATGTATTACATATATATATATACTTTAATGACCATGTCTGACCAAGCCGATGACGACTTTTACTACTGCTGACAATATTTTTACCGGCTATGGAGGAAAGCTTACTTTTCTCATGTTCTTACTATAATAAAAAACTAGTTAAGGAAGATATCAATATATTAATTTAAAAAACTATTTAAAAAAATGAAAACAGTTAAAAAGTTCTCAAGCACTGTCAACAAATATATATCTAGATGTAGATATATATAGTTGGGTATATATCAACATATTTAATAATAATAATAATTTTGATTATACGAATATGTTGAAATTGAATTTACTTTTTTTAAAAGGAATGGAAGTAATGAAATCATCAGAAAAAATATGTTAAAATACGATACAACTATTAATTTGTGGTTGCCACAACAATGATTTTCATTGCCAGAATCACATGTAATTGTATCAACTATTTAATATAGTGCCATATAGTTTGTGGTTATGGCAATCACAAATTGCAGTAATGTACCATATTTTACTGTTTCTGTGGTTATATCACAACCATAGAAGCTTTTTCTTTGTAAATATTAATTTTCAGCAATGTATCTCACTCATACTGATCGCGCATATAATATTGCTAGTAATTTAATTCTTTTGGCATATATTTCATTTTATATTTTCTTTCAATGTCTTTTTTTTTATATTAACGCAGAAGGAATATATTTTCTGAGAAAATTCATCCCTTATTAAATTTAAAGCCAGGCCTGAATTGGGAAGTCGTATATCTTTCTTCAATACTTGGAGAAAAAACTAAAGGATAAAAGGCATGAGAAATCCCGCATTTTTTTTTGTTTCCCAGGCATTGGACAACACGTGGTTTTCCAATCCAAACCTGATTGAAGTCCTCCTTGTTTTTTATTCAAATACACCTAAGCTTTTTTCTGTATTTTATACATTCATTGCTTTCCTTATATTCGTGTATATTTTCAAATTTATTTTTCCGAGATAAATATGTAACAGTAGAAACACTTTAGAAACAAATCATAAGAAACTCCAAAGAAAAAGAAAAGGTAAAGCTAATTAAAATATTTGAGCTCTTTCCAGAAAGTTTCTTCTATAATCTACATTGAATTTCGAGATTTATTACTTCCAACTCAAACAATAAGTTCACAACTAAATATTAAATCTAGTATAATTAAACTAGAAAATTTATATGCAAACGACACTTCATATAAGTTGTGTCAAAAACAGTAAGGTGAATATTTCTTTTTTGTGAATTTTGTATGGATTTCCCCTTAACTAATATATTCATTTCTGTTTAAACCAAAGACATTCAAACTATTATTGCCATCAAAAATGACTTTAAAAAACGACTTGAATTATAATTTCTTATAGTTTGACGTTTATTTTTCGAGTTCGCGTGTTTACTTCCTTTAGCAGGTTTATTGCGTACTGCTAGACTCCAGGATCGAGAACGTGACTAGCAGGAAATAGCGAAAGTCTTCGAGGTCCTCTGAATATATTGGAGTTTTATACTTATGTAAAATATCTGTAACAGATAAAAATGACCTTCTATACTAGGAAAGCCTATACGCATTACGTGCCGTTTCGAGTACATTAAACCTTTTTTCGCATCCGCATTTCCAATTCTATTCTCACAAAAAATGAGAAAAAAGCGATAGAAAATCGATTCTAACCTTTTGGGATAAGTACATGCATCTTTCAATTTCAATCACAATAGCCAGGAATTCGAATTTTTAATTTGTACAATTTATTTCAAAAATAGATACAAAATGTCATGATTTGTAGAATTTAATGCTTATCACTAATAATACAATTATACAAAAACTTATAATTTACATAATACACGATCATTAAAAAAATACATGAAACCTTTTAGATAAACTTTTAATTTTGACGTCTTCATATGCAAACATTGTATAAATTTGAATATGTATACATTTTTTATTTAAAAATTGTTTTTGTAAGTATTATAAAACCTTAAGCTGCTATTTCGACGGTTTTTCTTCAGTGCGATTTCCTTAAGTAATTAAGATGTAAGCCATTAATACAAAAATTCTCATTCTCAACACGAACCGATGTTTTCCGAGAGGAAATAAATCTTGAGAATCGGAAATTGAGAACTTCGAACTGGATCTTCACAAAAAAAAGGCGAAGATTTGGAGGCAATGTCTCAGAAATTAAATATGTAAACATACTTTGTACACAATGTACATGCATGATACAGGTTAATGAGCGCAATTATCATTAGATTAAATAGTATTAAATTAGATAAAATTAGTAATTATAGTGATGGGTCATCGAAGAGTGGACATCGATGTCAAGAACGTCGACATCAGCGAAAAACAGCGACATTTACGATATTTCGATGTAAACTAAATCAATTTTTGATCCCAAAGTGGATCAAAACGTTGCATAATGGAAAAACAATTGACATCTACATAGGAGAATATGTGGATGTAATTGTAATTTTTCAATTGCTTTTCCATTCTTTTTCCATTTAGTGTGTTTTGTTTTCGGATGAGAGCTTTTCTCGATATTACTCATTTCTCGTATTTCTTTCTCAAAAATGCAATACTACTCAATAACACATTATTACTACTACTACTACTACTACTACTACTATTATTATTATTATTATTATTATTATTATTATTATTATTATTATTATTA
>CAJFCO010017206.1:34223-47219 GCA_904066015.1 Synergus gifuensis
ACACACACACACACACACACACACACACACACACACACACACACACATTTGAACAATTGATTAGAATGATGTATTTGACATTTATCAAGTGAGGAAAGTTTAATTAAACCATTTTAAAAATATTGGAAAATGTAATGATTAAAAAGCTTCCTCTATGAGGAAGCAAAAGGAACTTAAAATGAAGCTGTAATAAAAACAAGACTTTTTTTCTGTATGTACAGTATTAACTCGATTCTATAATATTACATTGCTATTGATCGCGGATGCGAAAATTAATTTTCCTCGATCTGACCCCTGAGCTATTAAAGTCTCATGCTCTACGTACTCTCGTTGCATTCATCGGCAGAAAGACTCAACACTCGGATATATTTTATTGTGTATGAACGAACGTGCTCTCGCTAATCTGCGATCATCGCTTCTGCGCCATTACTCGGTCACGAGCTCGAACCTTTCCCGCTATTACAATCGCGGTAGAGATGCGAAAAGAAGAGTCTGGCCCATAATGCGGCAAATCGACATAAGGGAAAGGGATCCAAAGTTCGCAGTTTGCTCGAGTTTGTCTCTATATCGAGTAGTGTGCTTCACTTGTGCAACGTCAAATAAACATCCGGCTTGAAACTTCATATTCAAGCACAGTTTATCCCTCGAGAGATTCAAACTTTTCCCAGATGAAACTTTACTAGGTCAAGTTAATTTTTCTAGCAGGATGAGGTTTTGATAATCAAGTTTCTTATTCGAGTTTGATGCTCATAAAGAATGACATTCATTGCTCACATACATTCTTACAATTTTACTTATGTAATTATTAAATTTAAATATTTATTATGAGAGTAAGATAAAAACAAATTAAAATTTCGCGTGCTTTGGTTTAAAGATGTCGAAATTTTTTTATGTCGATTCTTAAAAAATTTTTTTAAATCAGGTGGTTTTAATGAATAGTGGCTCATTTGGTTGATGAAGAAATTCATTAATTTTTCATTATACATCCATTTAAAATGTTTCCCTAAATTTAATTAGAGGGCTTTAAGAATTAATCTAAAGTGAAAATATACAAATTGAAAACGAAACATCAATAAAAATAATTTTATGTTCTATTCCGAAATGGTTAATTCATCCTGTGCAGAAATTGTCGCAATTAGCCCTATTTATGTTAAAATAGGGTTCTGACGAGGCCCTAGTCGACATTTCTATTTTCGATAAAAATATTTTAATATTATTGGACATTTATGAGGCAATAATACAGATAGTAATATCTGTAAAATTATATTTCTAGGAACTTTAAACAGGTTTCCATGAAAATTATTATTGAACTACATTTTATGATTATATTATTTTCATAATTTCTAATTTAAAGGGATTTAAAAGAATAACAACAGTTTTTAGTAATTTAAGTAAATTTCAAGAGGTTTAACAAATATTAAAGAATGCTAAAACATTTTTTAAAACATTTTTATTGACAAATTACTTCAAAACTTTGAAATTATTTTGAATGTATCGAAATACCTTAAAATCACCTAAAGTCTTCAGAAATCCTTTGGCATGTTTTAATAACTCCGAAATTTTTTGAAAATTCTTTAATTTTTTCATATTCTTTCAAAATCCTTTGACATTTTTGAGATTCATTAAAAATCCCATACAATATTTACAAATATTTTTAATCTCTTGAAATATCTTTAAATTCCCTAAAATCATTTCAAATCTTCTGAAAATTCTTGAAAATCCTTAAATTCTTAGAAGTTCTTTTACAAACCTTTAAAAATTTTCAATATCATTTAAAATCCTTTGAAAAAATCAACAAAATATGTAAATTAATTTATATTCTAGGAACTCCCCTGAATTTTTTGAACATTCTTTAAAATAACTTGAAATCTATTTATAGTATCGCTTTAATTATTATTCTGAAATCCTTTAGAAAATCTTGATATATTTGAAAGCTTGGGAAATATCTTAAAATCTCTTTACATTCCCTAGAATCACTTGAAATTTCTTGAAACCCTCTTAAATTCCTTAAAATCACTTGAAATTTCATAAAATTCACTTAAATCTCTTAAAGTCCTTTTGTAACGGGTCGGGGAAATACGTAATAATTATGAACTCAAGTATTTCGTGCCCGAACTATATTGCAGGACTTCTTTATTTGAAATAGAACTAGCGTGGTCAAAGGTACCAAAAAGACTGACTCCCTCGCACAAGGGATGCTGCGGCTAGGGCCCCATACCAGAGGGACTTTAGAGAAGGGGAAGATTTATGTTTCCGTTACAGGCCTCCCTTTAGATTGGATTTAGTCCCTAAATCTTTTTGTTGGGTCTTATTTTAACATTAGTAGTCTTAATTGTACAATCTACCTTATTTTCTTCTAATGGTGCAGTAGGAGCAGCGGTGTAATGCACAGATGGGGCTGTGGTTACATTGGTCTTTACGCAAAATATACAAATCTTCCGAGGTATACACTTACGGAGTAAGTCAAGGATACCACATTTGTATCCCGCGAAAATTAAGACAGTTATGATCGCAGTGTAACCTAGGTACTGTAACCAGGTAGTAGCCTGTTGAGTCCAGCTTCGGGTTCGTCTGTCTCTACTGACCTTGTCAACGGCATTCTCGATGTCATCTACTGATTGTTTTAAATTATTTAAATTTAAAGGCTTAATCTCTTGTGTTAGAGGTACTAGTTTTTCTTTAATAGAATCTAACTGCTTATCAGTGTACGGTAACGACAAATTTTTCTTATATTTTATCTCTCCTACTAAAGAATCTGTAAAGCTTAATTTTAGTACCATATTCAATCCGTTCAAGATACATTTGTCCTTACTAATAATCTTCGTCGGTCCTTGAATATTAATTTTTTGCTTGCCTGATTCGCATAGCGCATCTACTTCTATAGGTTCATGCGGGATTAGGATGTATCCACTGGTGAGTGGTATAAAAGCGATGTTCACAATCTTAAAAGGAGAGTATTTGCATTCATCCTTAATGGTTTTTACATTTGTTCTTAATATACTATTCTCGCAACTATGGGTTTCGGACATTAAATACGTAGGTTGGTTTCGTTTACACATTTTTGTTTTTTCGTAAGTCTTACATGTATCTAGGGTCGTTTTGTCGGTAGGTACGTACGTAGTGTGTTCCTGTCCCATGAACAAGTATTCGTAGTCAGGGATTATGGCAAGAAAAACTGAACTGATTTGCTTAGGAATAGGTATTAAGTGCTTGATTTCATAGGTCTCAGTTTCCGGTATAGGGATATGAATAGAATACACAAACCGATTTTTTGTGATGGCCACGTTCACTACCGAGATGTCGATGATATGTTGGAAGTTTGATTCTTTCAAGGGAATGGTGTATTTGATGTTAAACTTTTCCTCAAATTCCTTCATTTCAAATATAAGGATGTTTGGTGTTAGAAGTTGAGGATGAACTATTCCATTTTTCCCGTCATTGATTGCATTTATAAGAAGGTTGATGTCTTCACTCAATTCATCGACTATCATCATGCAAACCGTTATTTGGTTGGCGATAGCTAAATTTTGCATATTTCTATTCGTCCCGTTAGCCAGTTGATTAAGACGATTAACGTTTTCTTTACTATGTAGTTCCAACGTCTTGAAATCAGTAGAAGCAGAATTTAGTAGTAGTTTTATTATCTTTGTCTGGTTAGAAATGCTTTGTGAAAGAACTGTATTATCCTTGAAGAGGCTATCTAGTTCTTTATTAATATAAGCCATATCATTTTCACTTAGAGTACCAAAAAGTGTTTTCGAGACATCTCCTATGAAGTTAAAAAATCCTCTTTTACTTCTTTTTTTACCCAAGAGCTGATTCAAAAGGCTTCTCTGTCTGTCTAGACGCTGAATCCTTGATTGGACTAAATTCAGCTCAAATCTTTCCATGCAATCATCACATTTATGTGAGGCGACTGCAAAAGGCGCTTTGCAATGATCCAAACCTGTTGTCAATGTCGTCAGTTCCTACTCCAAGAATGATGTTCCATGTGTCATGATAGATTTGAGCCTGTCCCAATTCTTCCGAGTAAATAGTCACCCCGGTCAAGTCGGTTGTGATGATCTCGGCTGATATTATTTTTAGTAGCCATAACAAAATGAATGTAGCCATTCTGTAACATTAGGCATAGTAGGGCATAAGTTGATTTGCATGTATACGAGTTGCTTTATTGTTAAATTTTATTGTGTAATTATTGTTTTCTTGTTGTTCCACAATAACTGCCGGCCCTTTCCATGAAGGAGACAGCTTGTTCTCTGGGTGATTATTGATGAACTTGACTAAATCCCCCGGTTCGTAGATACCTTGTGGTATTGAAATTTTTGAATCCTGTAACTTTTTATATTTAATCTTTTGCACTTCTATTTTCTCTTTTTCCTTCTGTAAGTAGTGTTCATGCCTTCTTTTCCACAGGTTAAGTAACTCTTCATATTTGACATTTGGTGTAGTGCTTAGCATTGAAGGCAAGTTTGCCTCTCTGCCGAATGTCAGCTGGAAAGGTGAGTATCCGGTACCCTCATGTTTCATGGTATTATAAGCCATACAAATTATTTTCAAGTTTTGATCCCATTCAGTGCTGTGATCCTCGATGCTGGTTTTTAATAAATTTTTAATTGTTGAATGGGCTCTTTCAAGTGCTCCATTACTTTGTGGATGATACACTGTTGTCTTTATGTGTCTAATCCTGAACATGTTTTCAAAGTTCTGTATCAGTTCAGATACAAAATTCTGTCCTTGATCAGTTAAGATATTCCTAGGTGCTCCGAATAAGTATATGTAATGGTCGAATAACCCTTCTATAATGTTTTCGGATCCTATGTTTTTTAGAGGTATCAGGGTTAAGTATTTTGTAAGCATGTCTTGAATACTGAGAATATATTCGTTTCCTGAAAGCGTCAAGGGTAAGGGTCCAAAAATGTCCATGGCGATTTTATCGTTGGGATCAACCGGTGTATCTGGAATGATTGCTTCACATTGTCTTTTGATTCTGACTGTCTTTTGCAATTGGCAAACGGGACATCGTTTGATGTAGTGGATTATTTCTTGTTCCATATTTCTCCATTCTCCAAGTGTTCTTGCTCGTTCAATGGTTTTGTTTTCCCCAAAATGTTGTGATGAGATAGAGCCATGTGATTCCCTTATGATTTCTGCCTTTTCTTCATGAGTGAGCTCTGCGCGTGGGGTGTAGCATGCATGAAACTGCTGGTCTTTATTTTTGTTACTCAGGAAGTTGAGGTAGTCTTGTATCTTCAATTTTTCTAAAGGGCTAATCGTTGGGTCGATGAAGTGGTATCGTGTAATGGTTAAATTGTCTGCCAAGGCTTCTTGATTTATCCTATCCAACATTGCTAACCATTGAGTCTTGTTAAATGGAGATAGTGTATATTGAGATATTTTCTGGCTTCCTTTTCGTTCCTTAGATATGGTGCGCCAAAGCTTTCCTCCTGCATTAGGTTTAATACGTACTCTACTAGGCATTCTGTTGGTAATCCATTTTTTATATTCCTTGACCAAATTTTCTCTTCCGTCAGTTAGTCCTTCCTCATCTGAGAGGAGCTGGTCTGCATCCATGCGTCGTTGTTTATAGTTTCTAGGCGCATCAGCCGTCTCTGGGATTGCTAAGCTAGGTGGTGACTCTTCTCTCTCACTCAAGGTAGCTGAGTTTTGTAAGGTTTCTGTCCTTTCCGACTCTTCAATGGATGTTTCAGTATTATCTGCATCTCTTTCTTCGGATGTTTCTCTTGTAATATTTTTCTCTTCTATGACTGGAAATAATCTCGATAAACCATCTGCAGCTTTGTTTTCTTTTCCTTTAACATGTTGAACGACGTATTTGTACTGCTCCAGGTGAAGTCTCCATCTTAATAGTCGTGAAGAGGGATCCTTTATATTATGTAACCATATCAATGCTTGGTGATCAGTTTGAATGGTGAACGTTCTACCCAACAGGTATTGTCTCAGTCTTTTGCATGCCCAAACTATTGCTAGCAGTTCCTTTTCCGTTGTGTTATAATTGATTTCGGCTTTATTTAATGTCCTGGATATATAACAACAGGGATGTCCATTTTGTGATAAAACTGCTCCTAATCCAACGTTGGACGCGTCGGTTGTCAACGTAAATTTTTCTTTATAATCTGGGAATCTCAATACTGGTGCTGTACATAGTAATGTTTTTAATGTATCGAAGGACTTTTGGCATTCCATCGTCCAATTAAAAGGGGTATCTTTTTGTGTTAAATTTGTCAGTGGTTTACTTATGTGAGCAAAGTTTTTTTATAAATTTCCTGTAATATCCTGCGATTCCTAGGAAGCTTTGGATTTGGGTGACGTTTTGTGGTGTTTTGAAATCTCTCACTGCCTGTATCTTTGTTGGGTTGGGTTTCACGCCATCTTTTGTTATTAAGTGTCCTAGATACTCAAGTTCCGGTCGCAGATATTCGCACTTGTCTGGTTGAAGCTTTAGTCCCGTTTTCTGTAGTCTGTCAAAGAGATCAGTAATGTTCTTGTTGTGTTCTTGTAAGGTAGAGTCAAACACAACAATGTCATCCAGATAAACGAAGCATTGTTTCCCTATCAATCCTCTCAAAGCATTGTCCATCAGTCTCTGAAAGGTTGCAGGGGCGTTTTTAAGCCCAAAGGGCATTCGGTTAAATTCGAAATGTCCTTCTGATGTGGAAAACGCCGTATATTTTTTTGATGCTTCGCTTAACGGAATGTGATGAAATCCGGAAGTCAGGTCCAAAGCAGAAAAGAATTTCGCTTTCCCTAATTGGTCTAAAATATCGTCGATGACAGGCAATGGGTACGCGTCTTGTTCCGTGTCTTCATTTATTTTCCTGAAGTCGATTACTATACGCCATTTCTTCTTTCCAGATGCATCTTCTTTCTTTGGGACTACCCAAATAGGTGAATTAAATGGTGAATTCGAATCTCTTATTACACCATTTTCTTTCAAGCTATTCATTTGTTTATTTATTTCTTCTTTATGACATTCGGGGGGTCGCTAAGATTTTATATTCACTATCTTGCCTGTTTTTAATATTATTTCATGTTCTACCAGGTCAGTACCTGGGAATGAATCTCCTTCAAGGTGATAGACATCATTGTACCCTGCTATTATTTTCCAAAGATCGTAACGTTCCTTTGCCTCTATGTGGTCCAGTCTGGTTTTGTTTAATAAGTCCTGAATCCTCGTTGCCTGATCTCCTTCTGAGGTAGCAACGCTGATTCTACTTATTTCTTTAATTTCCTTTATTTCTTCATATTCTAAATGTTGTGGTATCTTTAATGGTTTCTTTTCATAATTGCATAAAGGTACCACCACTTCTCTGTTGTTTATTCTGTACATACCATCAGGGATTGATTCGTGGTTTTCTATATAGATATCTTGATCCTTTTCTGCTACTTGTATTTTAGTTATCTGTGATGTGTTTCCAGAGATAAATGTTCCGTCTTCATAAAGTGGCAATTTTTTGTTATCAATGTAAAGGAATTCTTTGGTTAAATTATATTTATTAAATGCATTCAGGAATGGCATTCCGATAATACCTTCCTCAGGTAGGGGGAAATCATTATCTATTATGTGAAATAAATGCAATTTGCCTAGATATGGGATTTTTACTGCGTGATAAGAATAATTAATATCTTTTCCCATAGCAAAACGCTTTTTCATTTGGAATGGTTTTCTTTCCATGGGTACTTCGGAGGTTTTTATAAGATTAATAGCAGCTCCGGAATCTACTAACAGTCTGTAGGTCCGTCCATCAGAATGTTTTCCGTGTATGGAACGCAATCGTCCGCTGATTGCTGATACTCTGCAGACTCCTCGTAGTGGTCTATTTCTTCTTGCTCTCCCGGTGTCAGTTCGTAGCATTCTAATAGGCAATGTGTATCTTCCAACTCCTGGATGTTCCTGACCTCCGGCGGTCTTTTCTGTGATGTCCCGTTTCGAAAACCCTGTTGCTTTGATTTTAAATAGCATTGTTTCTCCAAATGCCCCAGTTTTTTACAGAAGTTGCAGGTTAATTGCATCCTCTGTTGTAAGGCTAGCCCGTGGTTTGGAGGATCATAGGACTGGTTCCGAATTTGTGACTGTGGGACTCGGGTCACGGTCGCAGGTATATTTCTCGTGGGCGGTCTGAGACTATTTTGTTGTGATGTTCGGAGGGTCGTTGAATCTTTAGCGCGGAAACGTTCTTTACACCATACCTCTGCTTCCAGTGCCTCCTGTAGAGCTTGGTTCAGGGTTCTGGGTTTTAGAGGTCGTACTTGATGGCTTATGTCATCTCGTAAATTCATTACATACCTCTTTGTAGCCGATTTTTTCTCCATCTGAAGTGCTAATTTCCGCTCTATTCCCGATGAATATTCGGATTGAATTGTGTAGATCAATTCATTATACGCGCTCCTAAATTTTTGATTGTAAAATTGGACTGAGTCTTGATTTTGCCGGATTGACTCAAGCTTACTTCGACACGTTTCCACAGTGGTTGTGGTAGCTAAATTTGTTTTTAATGCGTTAAAGAGATCATCATAACTATTAATAGGACAGTGCCGGATTGCCCTTTTTGCATTTCCAATTATCTTTTCTGTTAAAATATAATCCAATAGTAGACTGGGTTGGGAGCATCGAATTTTAGCGCGTTTCACGGTACTGATGAAGTCGTGCACACCAACATCATCTTGACCGTTGAGTACCTCTACGGTGCGTATAAGGTCTTTAGCGTGGGAAAGTGGCTCATTTTCCCTCAAAGACATCGCCTGTAGAGTGTTTCTCTGAATGGTATGTGCGGGTGGCAGGGATAAATTTATATGAATACCACATTGGCTAGGGGCGAAAGAATTCGAGGGTTGCATGCCGTATCCGCTGGATCTTACCGGACCACCCGCTGCTGGAACGGTCTTGGGTAGCGCAGGCGGTATCGTTTCTTCGTCTGACGACTCCTGATGCTGCAACTGTTCATTCGACTCATCCTCCGTGACCAATGCATTGTTGATTTGAGCAAGATTTCTAATTTCATCCGCTCGCTTCAAGTTTTCCTCACTTAAAGTCATCATCCCAGATTCGATTTTATTTTGTTTGTCCTCAATTAGCTGTAGTTTATTCAGGATAAGAGACAAAGTATCCTGGTTCAGTTTCGACGATTCTTCTGCTGGGATCTCGAGCGACATGGTTATGGTGGGGCTATCAGAGTCTGTGGAAGTGTCTGTTTGAGTGTGATATTGTGTGCTTAAATTTTCCCTATAGGCTTGGAACGCCAGCTTTAAGTTTACTTTCGGGTGTCGGGTGTATGTCGCGAAAGCGTAACATTGTCGAATTTTAATTTTGTTTTTAAACTCCTCACTTGCGGGATCGTGCTACAACAATGCCTCAAGGTTAATTCGGAGTACTTCGTTGAATTTATTATCGGTGGCAGAGCTTGCGAACACGCGAAGTATACCAACGCCTAACAGTACAAAGGTTCTATCTTATTTTTTAATTTCACAGCTTATTTTCTAATTTCACAGCTTACTTGGAATCTCAGGTTCTTGGCTGCTCCTTAATCGAACTGCTACTGCTGTTTTCGGTATGCGTGGACACTTGTAGCTGTTGAAATCTTCTGAGTGGTATGCGTGGATACTTGTAACTGTTGAAATCTTCTGAGTGGTATCCGTGGACACTTGTAGCTGTTAAAATCTTCTGAGGCTTATCGTCTCGATCGACGCGCTCTAGGACTTATTGTCTAGATCGACACGCCCTTTTATGTTTGTTTTTTTATGCCAGGAGACGCTCTGCTCCCGGTTGGTTGACGGGCTATACCGTAGTGATAGTCCGGAGTATTTCGTAATCACCGTAGTGATTGATTCCTTTGATTAATCACAGTAGTGATTTCCGCTGTCCAAGTCTTTATCCAAAGATAGGGTCGTTTGATCTTTAAATCGCTAGATCGTTTACTCCTATCCTGGCAGGATCGCCAATTTTGTAACGGGTCGGGGAAATACGTAATAATTATGAACTCAAGTATTTCGTGCCCGAACTATATTGCAGGACTTCTTTATTTGAAATAGAACTAGCGTGGTCAAAGGTACCAAAAAGACTGACTCCCTCGCACAAGGGATGCTGCGGCTAGGGCCCCATACCAGAGGGACTTTAGAGAAGGGGAAGATTTATGTTTCCGTTACACTTTACGATATCTTAAATTTTTTTAAATCTTGTGAAAGCTCTGGAAAATCTTTACATTCTTTGGAAATATAAGGATCTTTTAAAAATCCTTTAAACTTCTTTAATATTATTTAAAATTCTGTCAAATACTTAAAAAACATTTTTAATATTCTAAAATCTTGAAATTCTTGTGAACTATTTTGAAATTCTTAAAAAAATTCCTAAAATCACTTAATTTTTCTATATAATCAATACCTCTTTTTTATAATAGGACTTTTGTTTTCAGAAAATTAAATAGTTTAATAATCAAATATTGTGATTAATGATTCCGCACAGAGCTGGTATTTGAAATGTAAAATGCCATTTTCTATTCTTTATTTTAAATAGAAAAAAAGAAACTAATTTTGCATTTTCCATTTTAAATAGATTTTCAACCTATTTTCTACTTAGAATACCATTCTCCATGTTTTCTAGTTCTTCCCTGGATAAGTTGGATAATCACAGCTCAAAAATAAATAAAAAAATTCTGGGGGTTTTCTGTTTTTAATGCATATATTCTGATTCTGGGTATTTACTATGGTATTTTTTTGGGCAAACTGACAAGGCCCTGGCCAGTTTTCCTTAAGTAGGGCAATATTCTGCCTATAAGCGTTACAAGCCTTGTGTGGGCCTTGCCAGTTAACCTGGTTAGGGGCACACCAGAAGTATGAAAAACTGACCAGGATCCTGTCAGAACCCCATAAAAAATTCTGCACGGGATTGGGCTAATTTGAAAGAATTCAGCTGAAATTAAACTTTATAATGTGTAGGCATGAGATTTATGAATCTTTTGCAACGTCGACATCCAATTAATTTCAACCTGATTATATAATCGATGTCCTTTTCATTTTTAATTTCAACAACTTCCGCGAGAAGCAAATTATTACAAAAGCGCATGAAAAGTGTCTGTGCGGTAATTTAAAAAAACCATTATCTACACATTTGCACCATTAAGTTTACATTCAAAGACTCAGAGTGAAATTAATGTCACGACCTGTATACGTGTATCGCGAGTAAGCGACGATCGAATGTAACTCGTGCAAATATGACGTTTCCTTATGAAACCCTTACTGTGAGACTTGTGACATTTCCTTATGAAATCGGCATGACCGCCACACACGACGAATTATGGATATGCAAGACACGTCTCTCATCTCTAATAGATTAAAAATAGAATACTTAAAAAAGTCGCATTAGTTGCAGAAACTAAAAAAAGCGTTCGCCGTGGCCGACACGGCATTTTTTAAAACAGGTATGAAATCGACCGTTTTTCTTACCTCTGTTACACAAATTTCTTTCTCTTAGCATAAATACACGTTCAGTTTCTTTTTTCTTCTCTAAATACTTTTTTTATACCATTACTTTCATTCGATATAATATTTCGAAAAATTCACTTCTACATCATATTCTCGTATTTAAAAAAATGTAAATCATTAAATAAATGAATGAGTCTATAGTGCTTTACTATTATTATTAATTTAATTTATGTACACATAGTATAATAAAATTCACTACTTTGTTATTTAAAAAGAAAATTATTTTCAAAGCCTCATAAGGATTTACAAGAACTTTTCACTTCTGCTTTGGCAAAATGCAAAACAGCACCGAAAAATTATAAAATTTAATTTTTATTTCAATGCATCTAATTAAACTTTACAAGTCAACCCTTGATAGAGCTGGGAAGTTAAATTTAGTACAAAGGAATACAGTGCCAATATCCCAACAACAGAAATATTAAATGAGTTTTCTCCCTGCATCAAGCAGCAGTACTCGTGATTATAATTTCGCAGCTGTGAAGCAATATTGTACTCGAAACATAAGGAATTGCTGGGAAATTAATGGTAACGAGTGATTCAGAACTTCGTAACAGACGATTCGATTAGCGGAATGAGGTTCGTTGAGGTTGTTTTTTCGTTGAAGCTGTGTCACCACCTATGACGGCAGCATGTTATTAGTCTAATTCAAAGGGTTGTTTCCCGCAAAACGACGTTTACAAATTGCTTACCTGCAACCTATGATTATTTTATACTAATTAGGGCAAAAAAACTTAATTGAAATTTTAACACAACTCCTTACTTTCGAGCCGATTGATCAACATTTATTCTTAACCCTTAGCTGCCACACCGGGGTAAATTCCACCCCAGTGAAAAAAGTGTTATTATGAAGAAACTATTGAATATTTTTGGCTGCAAATTTTTTTTCGTAATGTTTAGTAAGCACTTTAATCATTTATATAGGCAGATTATTCAATTATAGAAATCTTGTATCTTAAAAAAGTTAATTTAACGAAAATGAAATGAAATTAAAATGAAAAATGAAATGAAATGAACGACAGATGTCGCCATAAGTATCGATTTCGTGGTTTTACTCATTTAAAATTGCGCAAGAAACGGCTGGGGTAAGCTGCACCCCAGTGTGGCATCTAAGGGTTAATCACGCAGTAATCACACGTCACATCATCTTTTAGCCCTATTTCACCTATTTTGAATTTATTTACCGATTTTGGGAATTTTTAATCTTTTCACCTTCTTTTCGATTGACAAAGTTAAATCTTATGAAAAATGATTAATCAGTTTATTTTGAATTGAATTTTGAATTTTAGAAGTTCATTTTTGGTGTCACGTGGATGACACGTGACTTAGAGGTTCTCATAATTATTAATATGACGATGTAGCTTTCATGGAAACTAAGGAAACATATAATAAAGAGGTTAGGCCACGCTTTCTGGTGTCAATTCTGATTATTTTTATTTGATAGCTTTACTTATTAAGGGCGTTGGATAAAGAGAACTTAGAAATTTTTTAGATGCCCCCCCA
>CAJFCO010017210.1:0-16073 GCA_904066015.1 Synergus gifuensis
GAGATGAGCCTCCGAAGTCGCATTTCCATCGCGGGTGTTGGACAAATATCTTTAATTTACACAAATCTTTTTCTCACAATCAGTGCATTTATTTAATTAATTTAATGAACCTAAATTTTATTTATAAAAAGATTACAAGCATATTTGTTGAAATAAATTATAATGTAATCAAGAGGCAAAAAATTACTTTAGAATTGTCTCTTGATGTTGATCATAAATTCATGTATGAGAAGGTTAAATGCTCTATACATCTATATATTTTATTATTACAAGAATTTTTCTTCGTTTCGCATCAATCGAAAACCGATCAGGTAATGAACGTTCGGTAATGCGGAAGTGTTACGTGCAGGACACTGCAACTTCAGTAATGAGACATGCGATGCGAACAAATCTGGACCACGTAGATGCTCCCTGAGATAATTAACGCTGTAGGGTACCTATGATTTTACATAATCACCGTGCCTCCCATACTGAGGAGGCATAGATCATTTCATGTATTGGCTATATAATAAGTTGTATTCCAAAGGGAGTATACATAGTTAAAAAAAACCTCTTCATCAGTCACACAATTCTCGTTAGTGCAGATAAATAATTTGTAAAATCCATAAGTTCTATGATCTATAATATTACAAAAACAGGATTTTTATTAGTTGCCAATCTCTTTACGTAAATACCTAAATGGAGAAGTATATGTGTATTATAAAGGCTAATTGAGTTAATAGCCGTGGAAAAGAAAGTATGTTTTCCTTATCAATAATAAAATTACAAAATCATATTATAATACATTATCCATAAATGGACATTATTTCTTACTAATGTTTCCATTTATTAAATACTCGTTATTCAATACAATTAGCAATATTATACACATGTTAAAGCGTGTAAGAGAAATATTGCATTAAAAATTAATAATATGAAAACCAAATTCCCATTTCAACACAATTTTAAGCCCTTATAATTTTTGAGGTGCTCAGTATAAATTGTTAAATGTCAAACATTTGAAAATTAAGTACCAGTATTCAATCAACGCCTACCTTTTAAATGGTTTAAATTTTAGATGTAAATTTGACTTATTTTTGCCGAACATTTTCAATGTTTCAAGTAGAGATTTAAAAAGGCTTTTAAACAGATTTCCAAAGGTTTCGAGAGATTTTTAGATTTCAAAAGATTTCAAGAAATTTCAATCAATTTCAGAAGATCTTCAAGGGTTTTCTCGCGGGATACCAAAATATATCGAAGGATTTCAAAGAATTTTTGAAGATTTTAAAATTATTTAAGGAGTTTTCTAGTTATTTAAAAAAATTTCTCGTTTTCTAGGCGGCCCTGAATTGAAGGATTCAAACGTCCGATATAGAACGTTTGTGAAATGCTTTGGGAACGTTATAACCTGGACTTTTACGTTTAAAAAACGTTGCTAAAGTTTAAAAAATTTTTTTAATTTATTGTTTGTATAAAATAATAATATTAAGACTTGAAACAAAAATGTTTAATTCACGAAACTTTTAATTATAATCTATTTATTTTATTGCAGATAACTGTATATTTTTTATATAGATATTAAATATTTACTTGTGTAAAATGATCATTTCATCACTATAAAAAGTTAATTAAATATCAATATGTATAATCACTATAATATCTACATTTATATATAGTTAAAATTAAGGGATGGTATACCTTTTCAATGACAAAAAAAAAAATTTTTGCGATTTTTTTACAAATATATGTTTATGTATTATAATTTTTGACTAATGTTTCGGCATTTCATTAATAAATGTTTCAAGAAGTTACAGTAATTTTTTCATAATAAATTAGTGATAAACTAGCAAGCTCTAGTTAATCTCCGAGAGATCCGAAAAAAAAACGTTTTACGGTGATCAAAGCTGCTCATGTCTGGATCATCTGAAATCAAAAAATCCAACGGCATATTCTCATCGCGCGCTTGTGCCCCTCGTGAAGCTTGCGCCTTACAGGACGCTTGTACCTATATTTTTTTTTGAATTATATATTATATATTTTTTTTAAATTATATATTTTTTATATATAATTTATATTTTCATATTTTAATTTACTTTTTTATATTTTTAATTTATATTTTTATATATTTTTTTAAATTAAATTAAATTAAATTTAAATTAAATTAAATTACAGCTTTGAATGCAAAAGTTAACTAATTTACTTAAGTTTCTAACGACCTTAAGGAGCACATTCTCATCAGGGCACTCATGCTTCGCCCTCGATATTTGATTTAAACCTCGCGCTTCGCGCTCGGCTCTGTTTAACAATATTTTTCATTATTAAAACGAAAACTACTGATCCTATTGAAAAATGGCCAAAGGAGAACTTGTAGATCTTTTAAGACCAATAACGATGTTCCTTATCATTCTCTCTGCATCTCGCGTTATTTGGCTCAAAATTTGAATTTTCGATTTTTTAAGCAAATTCAAAAAGTTGTTATGCCTATTAGTGGCGGATTTACAAATTTGCCGCCAGTAGGCTATTCAATTTTTGCCGCCCCTATCGACCTCTGAAATTCGATACCCTAGTTGAGAAGCATAATAATTACATTTATTCTTTTAATGAAATTGCAACTTTATGATTTGTGCTCTATCGTTCTATCGCACAGTGAGGAAAAAGTCATTTTTTTTTGTTCAAAATACGATTCCGGCTGAACTCGTGGACCGATTTGAATGTTTTTTTTTTTTAAAAAAAGCTGACAATATTCAGGAGAAAATTGTCGAGGTCAACTTTTGAAAAAGGTTTCCATTTTTGTTATAAATAAACAAAAGTATGCGAAAAAATGACAATTTTTTAAGTTTAGTCCTCTGGCTTCTTGGAAATTGAGTGAAAAATTTTGAAATAAACCTAGTTTGTTAGTGCAACATTACTAAAAGATTATCCAAAAGCAAGCATCCAACAAAAAGATTTTTTAATAAACAATTAATTATTTAAAACTTGATTATCGCAATTTTAATTATTTTCATATTATTTTTCCTCATATAGTAAGTAATTCATCGCATAACATCATTATGATGGAAAAAGTTCGCATCTAAATAATAATTAACAATAATATAAACAAATTTAATTAACAAATGTAAACTGGGTGTTTTTTGGAAAAAAATACCGTTTTTTTTAGTGTCTACTTACAATTAGCTAACTTTAAGTAGTTTAAATATAAAAGATAACAGAACAATAATTTTCCCAATTTTTATAAACAAATTTTATAACAAATAACAAAAAGAACGGAAAAAAAGTATTTTTTTTTCTTTCTTTCTTTTTTTCGTTGCCTAACTTAAGATCCATGAGACTGTCATTTGTTTCGCTACAGAACTAAGAATTAAAGATCAGCAAGTAGGAGATACTGTACATGAGGTGTTGAAATCAGTACACGATTCTTAAAAGATAAGTAGTCTACAAAACGAATAATCATAAAGATTTGTTATAGAGTTTATTTATAATAATTATTAAATTTTTATTATTATAAATATATTATATTAATATTATATATATATATATATATATATTATAATATATTAATATATTATATTTTATTATTAATATATTATTTTATTTTTTATTGTTCAATCTTTCCTTGTATTCAAACACTCCTGTATTGGCCACCTGTAAGTAATGAATGAAAAAAAAAAGAAATTTTTCTCTTTAAAACACCCAGAATACACACTTGTGAATGTAATTTGTTCAAATTATGATTAATAATTATTTTACTTTGGAATTTCTTCATCATAGTAACGTTATAAGATGAATTAGTCACAAGATTTTTATAAATAATATTAAAATTAAAGAAATGTGAGAAAATCAATTTCTAAGAGATAATCTGTTTATAAAAATATTTCTTTGTTTAATTTTCACAGTTGAATTATCTTTTATTATCATTGCACTAAAAAATTGAGACAATTTCAACAGTTTTTACGGAATTAAAACTAAAACAAAAACTTTTTTCCGTTTTTTTTTGTTATTTGTTATAAAATTTGTTTATAAAAATTGGGAAAATTATTTTTCAGTTATCTTTTATATTTAAACTACCTAAAGTTAGCTAATTATAAGTAGACACTAAAAAAAACGGTATTTTTCTTCAAAAAACACCTAAAGTGTACATTTGTTAATTAAATTTGTTTATATTATTGTTAATTATTATTCAGATACGAAATTTTTCTATCATAATGATGTTATGCGATGAATTACTTATATTATGAGGAAAAACAATATGAAAATAATGAAAATTGCGAAAATCAAGTTTTAAACAATTAATTGTTTATTAAAAAATTTTTTTGTTGGATGCTTGCTTTTGGATAATCTTTTCGTAATGTTGCACTATCAAACTAAGTTGATTTCAAAACTTTTCACTCAGTTTCCAAGAAGCCAGATGACTACACTCAAAAAATTGTCATTTTTTCACATACATTTGTTTATTTATAAAAAAATGGAAAACTTTTTCAAAAATCGGTCTCTACAATTCTCTTCTGAATTTTATCAGCTTTTTAGAAAAAAAAAATAAAAAAAAAAAAAAACATTCAAATCGGTCCACGGATTCAGCCGGAATCGTATTTTGAACCAAGAAAATGACTTTTTCTCCATTGTGCGTCAGTTATACAGACGTTAGAGTGTTCAGTATACTGTACAATACTAAAATATTGAAGTTTTTGTTAAATTTTCGAGATTCGTTTTCTCTGTGCATATAATAAATGTTTTTTTTTTATTTTTGTAAGACAAAAAAAATTTTTTGAGCCGCAAAAATATTTACTGCCCTCTAAAACCTGCCACCCTAGACTCCAGCCTACTCAGCCTACTGGTCAATCCGCCACTGATGCCACTCCTATAGGGTTTTCAAAAAGAAACATTTTTCATCTTTAGACTTTTTTTCATATCGTGCGTTGTTTGGCTTCTAATTTAAGTTTTCTCTCATTTTTTTGGATTTTCAAAATGTTATAAGTCTCGATTTTTTTACATTCTCATTAGAGAATGTATTAGATTTGTGTAAAATTTGACCCCCCCATTTTTTAATCCAAAAATGTCGTTAGAAAAAATTTGTTCGACTTATTGAGTACTACGAACATCCGTCCATAGAATTTGTAAATTAAAAAAAAGGGGTTTCAAAAATTTTCAAAATGCTCCAACTTTTTGAATTTTTATCAAAAATGGCTGACCAACGAACTTGACCTTCATTTTATGACACTAAAATCGGCCAATCCAATCGGTCAATTCTTTCGCAAGTTATCGTGCTCAAAAACTAAAAATTTACAGGCACACAGACACAAGAAGACACATTCATAAAAACATGTTTTTCGGGTTCAGGGGTCCCAAAACGTGGACATTTGACAAAAACTGGGGGGTCAAATTTTTAAAAAATCTAATACATTCTCTGATGAGAATGTAAAAAAACAAAAATATTTGCCGCCCCAATTTTATATCTGAAATAACTGATAAAAATTTTTAAGTAATCGGTCAAGCCGTTCTAGACATATCATGCTTGCCGACTTTAAAACCGTTTTTTCGAATAAAATGCATTTAAAGTTAAAAAAGTTAAAAAAAAAACTTTAAAAAAATGCCTACAAAATGTTTACTTACATAGAGTCATGGATTTCAGGGCCACATAATGTACCCTCTGCTTTATCTGCAGCCTCTGGAGCAGCAATTTGAAAAAGGTATACCACCCCTTAATAAGTTACAATTTAAAATTTTAATTGAAACGCTAGCATAACACCAACTTTAATTTCATTTAGGTATACACACAGGAAAATGGATACTCAATGGAATATAAATACTCAATCTGAATATTAGTATTATATGATTATGTATTTCGGCGACATAACTATAGGATAGCCATATAGATGATCAAATTTAATATCTTTAGATTATCATAGAGAGATACTCAAAATGAATATTAAAGATATTAAGCCTGATCATCTTAGATACTAATCCCGCTTGAAACTAGCTGACCAGTTGTATCAGCTTTTGTGCTCATTCAATCAGCACTTTGCTTGCTGTAAGCAAATATGATTTGCTTCCTCATAGAGGAAGCATTAAGTATTCTTTACATCAACATTAAATTTTGCCTACTTGAGAAGTTATATTCGAAAAATTCATTTTCGAAAATTACAATAAAACATAACTTTCTTATTTTTCAATGAAATGCATTAATCTTATAGGTCAGAAATACGCGAAAATTTAAGAGAAATGCGCGCACAAATAAGTTCCATGAATGTTGGTTCACCGGAACGAGGGAGATGGCGCGGAAAAAGCCAATCAAGATCCCGAAATACATCCTGAACCAGAAACCGATGTACGTCCAGGAACGGAAATTGCAACGAAGATCCCGATATCTGTTGGTATCACAGAAAGTTCGGTGATAAGTCGAATAAATGCCGTGATCCCTGCAAGTGGAAGGCAGGAAACTAGCGGAGCCATCATTAATAGCGGCACTCAATGATGGTCCCCAAATGCGCCGCATTTTCATAACGGATAAAGGTGTAGTCCCATGTCGGCAGAAAACGTCGGCATAAAGCAGAAACTCATGGGAGTGACAGAGAAGGACAGATCTGCCTGTCTCTGTCACTCCCATGAGTTTCTGTTTTATGCCGACGTTTTCTGTCGACATGGGACTGCAGTCTAATAAGACAATGAAAATTGCATTTTTAATAGACACTGGTGCCAACGTGAGTGCTTTTCCACAAACACGTATTAGTGGACATTTGCAAAAGTGCAAATACGAACTCTTCGCGGCAAACAACAAACGAATCGTGACATATGGGATCATAGTTGTCGACCTCAACTTATCGTTGAGACGAAGTTTTAAATCGCGGATGATAGTGGCGGACATCGAGAAATCTATCATCGGCATGGACTTTTTAAGTTTTGACGGCCTCTTCATGGATCCGAAAAATAAAAGTCTTAGAGACTCATAAACTGGATTGTCAGTAAAAGGACAAGTCACAACGGGTGATTATACGTCAGTTAGGACAAACGGAGGTAATACGAATTACCACCGAATGTCCCTGAAGTGACAAGACTCCCTGTTTTTAGCAAAGAACCCGCGAAACACGATGTGAAACACTACATCAAGACCACACCTGGAGCACCAGAATTCTGCAGACCAAGACGGCTTGCATTCGAACGGTTTAAACTGGCGAAAACCGAATTCGACCTGATGATGTAACAGGATATCATCCGACCATCGAAGAGCCCCTGGATTTCTTCCCTGCACATGACAGCCAAGAAGGACAAAGGAATTCGGCCCTGTGGTGATTATCGTGCCCTCAACGCTCACATGGTAGCCGACTGGTGGTACTCTGTTCCACACATCGAGGATTTCATCAGGACTCTTCAAGGATATACGGTATTTTCAACGATAGATCTGGTAAGAGCTTATAACCAAATTCCGATCGCGTCAGAGAATGTGAAAAATACAGCGATTACCACACATTTTGGCTTATTCGAATTCATATTGTTATGTATGCCCTTCGGTTTGCGAAACGCTGCACAAACCTTCCAGTGATTTATCGATCAGGTTTTGAGCGATTTGTATTTCTGTTACGCGTATATAGAGTACATTCTTGTAGCATCGAAAGATCACGTGGAGCATGAAAAATATTTAAAAATATTATTTGAGCGTTTAAAAGAGCACGGTATGGTTTTAAATTCGGGTAAATGTAACTTTGACGTACCTGAAGTAAAATTCTTAGGATACTATAAAAAATCTTATACAATTTTAAGGCTCGGTAAATTTTTTTCGGCGTTTCATACCACACGCCGTGAGAATTTAAAAAGATTTAAACGCCCAGTTCTGCGGATCCAAAAAAAATAACGCTCCAATTATATGGAAAAACGACTTAGAACGTGTTTTTGAAGACTTAAAAAATGCTCTAACAAAAGCGACGATGTTAGCACATCCAGTTTTGCAACAACTCGTTGATAACGCGTGGCAGCCATTACATTTTTCACAAAATCGCTCAATGTAGCAAAGCGTAAGTACAGTGCGTACAATCGCGAATTATTAGCTGCTTACGCTACCCTAAAAAGATTTAAACATATGGTCGAAGGTCGCGATTACATAACTTTTACAGACCACCAACCTCTAACGTTCGCTTTTAGACAAGATCTAAATAAATGTTCTCCACGTCAATTTCGCTACTTGGATTTTATCGCTCAATTCACAACTGATATAACAGTTATACGTATATATACGTCATGTCAGCGGTGTGGATATCGTGGTAGCGGATTCGTTGTCGCAAATACAAAGTATCATCGAAACTGTGGATTATAAACAATTAGCCGAAGGTCAAAAACAGGACAACGAATTACGCAAGATTTTGAAATTAAAATCTACTGCCCTTAAATTAAAGAAAATTAGTTTTCCAAGTTTTGGGGTAGATATTTACTGCGATACGACAGCAGGGTCCATCAGACCCTATATTCCAAAAGCTGATCACGAATCGTTTCGTTTGGCCAGAAATAAACATCGATTGCCGAAAATGGACAAAAAACTGTATCCCATGCTAACGTGCTAAGGTCACGAGACACGACACAGCACCCCTTGGGAATTTTAAAGATACAGATGCAAGGTTAGAGCATGTATACATAGATATTGTAGGTCCACTACCGAGTTCCTTAGGATTTAAACATTATCTGACACAATTCGACAGATTCATTCGTTGGCCTGGAGCCATACCTCTAACCGACATCGAAGCAAAAACGATCGCACGAGATTTTGTGAGTGAATGGATCTCACAATACGGGATTCCCCTGGAAGTTACATCAGATCAAGGGAGACAATTTGAATCAAAACTCTTTGAAGAATTGAGGCAAATTGTCGGTACAAGATACCTAAGAACTACAGCATATCACCTAGCATCGAACGGCATGATAGAACGATTGCATCGACAGATGAAAACGGCAATAAAATGCTACGATGACGAAAGCTGGGCTGAGGTCTTACCCATTGTACTATTAGGAATCCGAACCGCAATTAAAGAAGATTTGAAGGCATGCTCGGCAGAATTTGTTTGTAGTACAACATTTTGAATACCAGGAGAGCTTTTCAATACGAGCAACAAAGAAGCCACTTCAGAATTTGTAAAGGACCTTCAAAAGTAAATGAAGAACTTAAAGCCGGTACCAGGTACACAACATGGATCGAGAAAAACCTTCATTTTCAAGGAATTAACATCATTTTATAATTGATAATTAAAAAATATTGATTTTTCAAATCCAACTTTTCAAATTATCATAATTTAAAGCTAATATACAGAAAAAAGATTCCTTGCATCGAGACGAATTAATCGTCCTGTATTCATTGAAAATTAGAAAAGTTTTGGTTATTTATAATTTTGAAAAATTGATTTTTAAATTGCAACTTTCCAAATTATCACATTTTGAAGCTGATGTAAAGAAAATAAAAATTTATTGTGTTGATACGAATCAGATCTCCGAATATCAATACACTTGATTAATTAATACGTATAAATAGAATTTTAATTAGAATTTTCAAACAATAGATTTTTTTATTATATTTTTCGAAAGTATACATATCCAGAAGTATCATACTAAAATTTTGTAAATATCGGAGCTGTGTAACGATACTTTTGTGTGACCTTTACTTTGCTACCTGTGCAAGAACGCGTACGCGTAACGAACCGCCGCAGCACTGAAACGTGTTTTTCTTCAAACAACGTTTTTCGATGCTTTTTTGATAAAATCTCCGAAACTACTGAACCGATGCTTGTCAAATTTTTATTACATTTTCTTTACTAATATAGCTATAGCGCACATCAAGGATTTTTCCAAATTTTGATTTTAACTAGATTTTTACATTCTCATCAGAGAGAATGCATTAGATTTGTGTAAAATTTGACCCCCTGAACCCGAAAAACATGTTTTTAGGAATGTGTCTGTCTGTCTGTAGATATTAGTTTGTTAGCACGATAACTTTCGAAAGAATTGACCGATTGGATTCGCCTTTGGTAAACTCGTTTAGTGTCCTAAAATGAAGGTCAAGTTCGTTGGTCAGCCATTTTCGATAAAAATTGAAAAAGTTGGAGCATTTTGAAAATTTTTGAAATCACGAAAACTTAAATTAGAAGCCAAACAACGCACGATATAAAAAATAGTCAAAGGATGAAAAATTTTCCTTTTTGAACGCCTTACTATATTGAAATAACATCTTTTTGAATTTCCTTAAAAAAGCGAAAATTAAAATTTTGAACCAAACAACACGAGGTGCAGAGAAAATGATAAGAAACATAATTATTGGTCTTAAAAATATCTACAATTTCTCTCTTGACAATTTTTTGATAGAATAAGTAGTTTTCGTGTTATTCGTAAAAAATATTGTTAAATATTGTTCCTCTATTCGGAAGCAAAGTGCTCGTGAATGAATAAAAAGAGATACAACTTCACAGCTAGTTTAACTTGTTTTTTAAACTTTAGGTGGCCAATAAAATGGCGTAGAGTTAAGTCCTTATTTTGATTTTAGAGAAATATGTTGAAATTATTGAAAAATATTTGTCGAGAACAATCTTTGTAATTTTATAAACAATAATATATATTTTTTAAAGAGAGAAGGAGGGAGGGGATATTGAAAAGAAGTATTCAGTTCTGGGCCTTAGTTTGTTTTAATTCTGCTCGGTTTGTTAATTATACATCTATATTCTTTTTCCTCATAAGCGATGCAAGTAGCCGTGCAAAATGTATAAAAGATTTTCTTGTATACATAGAATGAACATGATCATATAAAACAAGAGGCATGCAGCATAAGATTAGAGAGACCCGTCGATTTTCATCGGTTCCGCTTACCGCACCGCTCTAATGAATTCCCTTTCAGTTTCTAGCGAGTAATAAACTAAACCCGCGCGTGGGTCATAGATGAGTTTGCGTGGGAGCGTTGAGTTTGTATAATGTTTTATATACTAGTTTTTTATGATAAACCTTACATTAGGAAGAACATTTTTCCTGTAGAAATTGCTTAAGATACTATGCACAAAAAATTTGTAAAAGATGGTAAATATAAGAATAATAATGTTTAACTTTTCTATTTGCACTTTGAAAAGAGACGCTAAACTACACCAGAATCTCTCAAGATAAGTTTAATATTTTTTATTTATACCTCGGTCGAAAGCACGCACTTCCAGCATCAATTTTAAAGCAAAAAGTCTAAGATTTTTGCATTAATAACATTACACACACGCCCTCTATAACAGCGCGAGCAAAAATTTTTATTTTTATTAATTAATTAATTTACTTTTAATTAAAATTTTATTTTTAAAAATTTAAGTTTTATGGGAATAACAATTACAAGATATGAATTTTAAAAACCGGTTAATTAATTATTAAAATAATTTATTAATTAATCATAATAAATTAGTTAATTGTTCATTTTAAATATTACCATAAAACCGATTTTTTAAACCAAGATTTTCAATATATTTCGAGTTTATACTCGTGAAAAATTGATGATTAATGAAACGAAATTCAAATGAGCGCGCGGAATTTACGACCGGCAAGTATCGATTCTCGAAAATTACAATCGATACCTACACGACGAATCAGGAGTGCAGGAATAGGCGTTACAATATTTCAACTTTAACTCAATCATCTATTTAAAATAGGATATTCTTTTAGGGCAAAAAGGGTCTGAAAGAAATGGGTTTCGGGAGCCACCCTAAACATTAAAACCAAATAAGAAGAAGAAAAAAGAAGGAATTCAAACCCTCAAAAAGTGCGTTTAGTCTGGAATTTTATTATCCGTCTAATAATTAAACACTTACGCATATTGCAAGTAGGTGTCTGAGTGTCCTGACATCTAGAACCCCGTGCTTGTTGCACTCCTGGAATCTGAGTTTTTCTACATGAAGTTTTTTCAAATTCCATCAGCCTTAAATATTACGGTCATCTTGTGTATCACTAAAAATAAACAAATTTTCAATAAAAGTATTGTACTTATCATTTCGATAATGCACTTTCACTTTACATGGTTTGAGGTTATATTATTCTTTTCAGATGGGCGGCTATTTTTGTACAGTGTTCGTCATGTATGCCTTAACACATGCCTCTCACTCATTCTCGTTTATTCGAAATTTGAGGGAATGAGATGCGAATATGAAAAATGTTAAAGCATACATGACGAACAGTGTATGTACAGTAATATTCAACGAAGCCTTCCATATCGAATTTGGGATTCGATAGGGAAGGCTTCGTTGAACATTACTGTATAGTGCCCTGCATTAATGCCTTCCTTTATTTCTTATAAGATTATAATGGAAACCAGGGTTGGATCGACATGTTTACAAAGGAAGACATTATAATGCAGGGCACTGTACAGTGTTCGTCATAAGTATCATTCAACGTTTGTCAATAGGATTTTACATTGAATTCGTGCAAAAATTTGTTAGTCTAATCTACTGTAAACTGCCAGCTCATTTCAATCTATTCTAAAAAGATGACTGAGTCGAAGTCGAAATATTGTAACGCCTATTCCGCACTCCTGATTCGTCGTGCAAGTATGGATAGTGATTTTCGACAATCGATACTTGCCGAATCATAAATTCCACGTGAATTGAATTCGAAATTTTAGTGTTATACAAGGGGGGTACGGGAACACTTATCCGTCGAGCAAGGATCTTCTCTATGCTAAATTACCCCCGGCCGGTACCAATCCCACAGATTCCTACTAAATGGATGCTTTAAGTTGGTAATGCAGATTTATAACATAGATTAAAGCTCATTTAGTATGTCAGTGACATACATTATCGGCCGAGTAGCTTGGTAGTTAACCTAGCATGCGTTAGAATTTCTGAAAATTTTCTATGTATGTGTGCGCAGCTTGCAAAGTGGGGCCAGCAGGGCATATAGTAGGGACTGTGTGACTTACTGAAAATTATGTCATACAATATATTAAACGACGATTAGCATTGTGGGTTAAAGAGTGTATAATACATGAGCGTATCCATTTCCCTTTCCATACCTATGTACATCAAACAACCAGAAATAGATTCCACCCTTTCATATGTACAAAAACTCAGCGATGACTCCGCTTCCGCCACAAGTGTTTTCCACCTCTACGATCAGCGGCAGCGGTCCCCCTCCTATACTTACCAGCGTCAAAACTATCAAGAGACAAACCTTTGATTTCACATGTAAAAGATAAAGATAGAACTACCCAAATTTCTAAATGAATAACAGTGAGTGTACTGGGGACTGTGGATATATAAGGCGATCTGAAACGGTAGACAGACAGACAGCAGTGTAGTAGCAGCAGTAGCAGTCAGCAGAAGTAGCACCAGCAGCAGCAGCAGTAGGAGATAAGATTTTAAGAAAAGAAACCGATGAAGAGAATGAGGTAAGGTTTAATTATTATACATGTATATAATTCAACTTTTCGTTATTTAATTCAATTTTTTTATTTTAAGCTTGCTCGAGTAATGTTGCTGACGTCACCCACAACGTCTGGATTCTCTTCTCCGTTATCAATTGACTATGGAAATCAAATGGATTTTAAGTGACCATCTTATGAGCTTCCACGAACACCATCACCGCCGCCGACAACGCCGAGATCGACATCATCGCCATTGTAACCGACGTAATCCCTGCCACCGCTGTTATTTCCGCATTTAAAAACAAAAATTTTGTTATAATAATCCTTAATTTTAAGTATTTATTTTTAAAAATCTGTCTCCAGTTTTTATAAGCCAACGTTTTTATAAGCCAAAACCAACGTTTTTATAAGCCAAAACCAACGTTTTTATAAGCCAAAACCCTATATTGATTTAAATACAACAAAATGGTCAAATGCATCGAATGAATTTGAAACAAACTTATTCAAACTTATGAACAATGCGGTGTTCGGTAAAACAATGGAAAATGTACGCAAACACGTAGATGTTAATCTCGTGACAAAGTGGGAGAGTAGATACGGTGCACAAGGTCTCATATCAAGACCTAATTTTCACAGCCGGGCAATTTTTGACGAAAACTTAGTGGTTGTGTAACCTAGGAAGACTGAGGTTTTAATGAATAAACCAATTTATGTAGGACTATGTGTGCTGGATGTTTCCAAAAGCTTGATGTATGATTTTCACTATGATTACATGATTAAGAAATATGGTAAGAAGTGTAAACTATTATATACCGACACTTACAGTCTGATCTAAGATGTCAAATGTAATAATATTTACGAGGATATGAAAGAACATATCCACAAATTTCACACCTCAGATTTTCCTTTGAATAATGTATATGGAATGCCGCAAGCCATTAAAAAGATTTTAGGCTTGTACAGTGTTCGCGTTAATGGCCAAGATTTTATTAGGAAAGCAAAAGTTGTTGAAGCAGGTGTGGTGAAGAAAAATATAACATTTAACGATTATACTGAATGTTTGCGAAATACTTCCATTCAGACGAGAACACAGTATACTATCAGATCTCGATTTCACAAAGTTGAAACTGTTAAACAGTTAAAGGTCGCCTTAAGCTTATTCGGTGACAAGCGATACTTATTGCCAGGAAGTACACATACCCTGGCGTGGGGTCATTATCAAATTAGAAATGATTATGTCAATCTTGATTTGTAAATAGTAGTTGTAAGTCGATGTATATATTATTGTGGTGAGTTTATAAATATTGTAAATAGTAGTTTTTAAGTATATTATAGGAAATTTATAAATATTATAAAATAAAATGAGATTGATTAGAAGTATCAGTTGTTTTTAATATAACCTTCCATATTATTTAAGTTTTAACATTAGTTTAACTATATATTAAAATTACTTTATCGTTAACTTGTAACCACTTATTATTGTGACCACATTCAAGTCTATTTTCTTGATTTCCTAAATTTCGTTTGTGTTTACTTTGGCTCAGATTTCATTCATTAAAATTGCAATTGATTTAAAAATAAAATAATTCGCATGAAATCTCAAGCAATTGTTTCGATATTATTGAGAATTGATAGAAATATTTGAGACAAGGAATTGTTGAGAGAGAGTACTAAATACGAGGGTGGTCTGAAAAGTTTCCGACCTCAACGTGAAGATGACAGTATTCGTCAATGAGAGCTAGTGAATGTAGTTGTCCATCTTTTGTTAGTTACTCACTAAAGTTTCAGCCACTTTGGACGCGCAGTTATTAGTTGACAGTCGTTTGAGTGAGTCGATGTGAGTGTTTTTGTGAAAATGGAAAAAACTGAGTATCGAGCTGTCATTAAATATTTGTTTTTGAAAGGCAATACGCCGACGCAAATCAAAGTTGAGTTGGAGACTGTGTATGGGGACAATGCTCCATCATTTACCACAGTCAAATTTTGGGCAGCTAAATTTAAACGTGGCCGTAAGAGCTTGGGAGACGATGAACATTCGGGACGTTCAAAAACTGCAACTACGATAACATAACGATAACATCGCTAAAGTTCACCAAATGGTGCTAGACGACCGCCGAATTAAGGTGAGAGAGATAGCAGAGGTTATGAAAATTTCCAAAGAACGTGTTTGTCACATATTAAATCAAGATTTAGGCATGAGAAAGCTGTCCGCGCGCTGGGTGCCACGTTTGCTCACGTTAGACCAAAAACGTGTTCGAATGAACATTTCCAACGCTCTGTTGGTGCAGTTAAGTCGCAATAAATCCGAGTTTTGGCGCCGATTAATTACTGTAGATGAAACTTGGATACACCATTATACGCCCGAAACAAAAATACAGTCAAAACAGTGGACTGCAAAGGGGGAACCGGCTCCAAAAAAAAGCAAAAACTGTTTTTTCGGCTAGGAAAGTGATGGCGACTGTTTTTTGGGATAGTCATGGAGTTATCTTAATAGATTATCTTCAAAAAGGAAAAACCATTACAGATGTATACTACGCATCATTACTTGACAAGTTGAAGGCAGAAATTGCAAAAAACGGCCACATTTGCAGAAAAATAAAATCCTGTTTCACCAAGACAACGCGCCGTCTCACCTCAGCGGTCGCCATGGCGAAAATCCATGAATTACGATTTGAACTGCTTGACCATCCGCCATACTCACCAGATCTAGCCCCAAGCGACTTCTTTTTGTTCCCTCATCTAAAAA
>CAJFCO010017211.1:0-12862 GCA_904066015.1 Synergus gifuensis
TATTTATACGTTTCTCTTTTCACTAAGGAAGACAAACAATTTCTGTAATGATTGTACTATACCCATTTCATTAAACATCACTTATTAGAAAAATTTTTCCCCTGAATGCATATATTGTTCCATAGAGTCCCTGTAACAATGATAGAGACTTTGTTTATTCGTGACGTATATTATACAACAGAAATTAAAGAATGTATAATAAAGTAAAGCAGTAAATTATTCTCTTTCACAAGTTTCACTTTTTTTATTCGCACACACGATATCAGAATAGTTTGCTTGGCAATAAAAATAAAATAAAATAAGATAATAAATAACATTAAACAAGATAATATCCTGCGTCATTTTTATAGCCCTCAAAAGTGGCCTCATAATTCCCGAAATAATTGTCCCTAAAGTCTAAAAAGTAACGCTTAAGCCTAGAAAGTTGCTTTTTTTCCATGTCACTTGAAGTGGAAAAATTTCGGCCAGTTAACTTACAGCAGCTGCAAATCTTATTACAACTTTAATCTATTACATCTTTTTCTGTAAAACAATGAATAGTCAAGTTTACTTGAGTCTTTGGATTTTCTATAGAATTTTGTTCCAAGGAATTTCTGCCTCAGAAGAAAATGGTGAGATGCTTTTTTATGTAATAAAAGTTACAAAAACCTTTATTCACTTGAATTATTATTGTGCAGGGAATTCAGAGAAACTTAATGTTCGTAAGAAACGCTTAATTGGAAGTAAACAGATTTCGTTGAGAGACGCTCGCTATGTTGTTAATATTCTTGAAAATGGTGTGAGGATCTGTGTAGCAAGTTTATTATCACGAAGTATCGCTATTACTGCTACTCACTGTTTTTCTGATCTGGAAAGTCAAATAAAATTCAGTATGCTGTCCGGTTCACTAAGACCGGATTCTGGAATACGTCATAACATTACAGATATAATATCACATCCTGATTTTCACTCACCAGAAGAAGATCCTCATGACCTTTCTTTGATTACGTTTCTTCCACATATCAATGAGTATTCACGTAATCGACCAATAAAACTGTATAGTGGGGTTTTATCACCAAATAGTCATGGGACTGTTTCTAGCTGGGGATGTCATGAGATAATAGGGTAAGATGTTAATATGGTATATGTAGGTAAATATGGAAATACACTCATCTCGCGATCGAGAGCATCGCTCGGGGGTCGAGTGACTTCGATCAGATGGGATTAAAATAGCTCGAGCGAGCACTCTGACGTCACCACGGCATTGACTTCGCCAGCGCCGGCACTTAGTGTTGGCTGTCGAGGGACGCTCGGGGGGGGGACGTAGAATCAGTCAAGCGTGAAAAGTGCTCTCGATCGGAGTGCTCTCGATCGCGGGATGAGTGTATGTATAAACAATACAACTTCTTACATATTTCAGAGGGAAAAGACAGTTGCCAAATCAGTTACGATCAGTCACAATGACAATACTTAGCTTAGATGAATGTCGTACACGTTACATGCATACGAAATTCAGCATCACAAATCATTTCATCTGCACATTTGAAAATGGAGCGAAACGATGTGATTATGGGGATTCCGGTGCCCCTTTAGTTGTAAATGGTAAACTTGTAGGTGTTATGAGTTGGAATCAGGAATATTACGGGTATAATCCAGTTCCTGACGTTTTTATGAATCTATTGAATGATGACTACAGAGCATGGATCTCTCGATACGTTCCACGTGCACTTGAAAATAATTAGATTCTGTGAAATAAAACAATGTTTGTTTGTTACTCTTATGTTTGGTATCATTCGAGTTTATTAACATACTGACTTGTCTTTCTACTGTGTTGAATAAAACTGAAAATATATTATAATTGAGCATATAAATCTTAATACAAGTCAAGCATAAATTATAACACGTTCCACTCTACATAAATATGTAGATGTCATGGAAGTTGCGTCAAAATACTCTCATAATTTCGAGCAAATCTTGAATAGTACAGTCTCTCGGTAACAAGGTGTGTATTGAAATGAATTAAAATGATTTCGAAATTTTCAAAAACGCAATTGCTTTGAATTGAAAGAGTAGAAAAATTGCCCATATTCCAACTACTTTCTATTCAGCTTAATCCACTCCTTATTACCGGGCTGATTACGTTACCGACAATAAAATTTATTCCTAAAAATGGAGATAAAAGTTTTCTATGTCTTAACTGTCTGTGTTCTTTTCTCTGAAGAAATTGAAACTCCTCATATAAATAAGACAACGGGTGAGTGACATCTTATCTTTATCATCAACGTATATCCGAAATGTATATGTAATGATAACGCAAAACATATAATAATAAAGGAAATTTATAATTCGCCCAATTAATGTGACATTAGATCATCGCCTCGACAAAAATTCGATGTTGTCCTTGGTTAAAATGACAGAACTGATTCGAACGCGGCACCATTCGATATATGAAAAATCATCAAGTCGATATTTAATTTCCCACCGCGGTCCATCCGGTTTGGCCCGGAACGGCTCTACACCCGCTGTATGTCTGCGCAGGCATATCCGGAAGAAGCGAATAATAGATATATCGCCTGGTCCGAAAATCCCATCAACTCTTCGAGATGTTCCCTACATGGTTCGCATAAAAGAAAATGAAAATGATGTCTGCGGAGGCAGTATATTATCTCATATGTTTATTATAACTTCTGCTCATTGCGTCATACTTGCGTTAATATACCACGTTATATCTGGTACATCAAGAACAAGTCGAGGAGTAAAACACGATGTTTTAAATAAGGTAATATACGATGAATTTGTTCCAAATCAATATTCAAATGATTTGGCCTTGATATTAATTACACCGTACATCAATTTTCTGACTTCACAAAATCGGCCCATACCGCTGTTTACTGGACACCTACCGCCCAATCCTCATGGCACCATTAGTGGCTGGGGATGTAATATGATAGGAAGGTAAGGTATATCTTTCATTTAAGATCAAAGACTACTTTATACCAGAGAGTCTAAAATCAATCTATATGAAAAATTGATTTTTCTCATTTCAGAGAGACAGCGCCTAGCCAGTTATATTCCATCACTGTGCCTATTCTTAATATTTGGACATGTGCAGACTGCTACAAGGAATTAGCTACATTAACTGAGAGAGAAATTTGTACTTTTGATCCGAACGAAGAAAAAGGTTGCAGCTATGGTGATTCGGGTGGACCTTTGGTTGTTAATGGTAAACTAGTTGGTGTCCTCGCGTTTACTGAACATTCTACCCATCCACAATTTCCTTCGGTTTTTGCGAATTTAATGTTTCAACCCTACAGAAACTGGATTCTAAGACACGTTCCACAAGCAATTTAGTCGTTTTCTCTTTCTGCGTAAATAAAGGATATAATAAATATGTACCATTTTTTACCACTGAGTTTCCACTCTTGACTTCGCGCACACTTCATGTCTAGAAAACATTATGTCTCACTCACGAAGTAGTATAAGGAGACCAATCTCCTATGGTAGTTTTTACACAAAGTGGCCTCACTTTAGGGGGTCCGAGAAGCAGATTTTCAATAATCCATCGATCGATACCAGCATTTATGCGGAAAATTCGAGAATTACTATATCACGTGATCAGAACGTCATCAAAACATTTCCCGCTTTAAAAACATAACCTAAAATCGACATATGATATGATCACGAACACCACGAAGTGGTGCATCTATAATCAATTTTAGGTTATGTTTTCAAAGCGGGAAATGTTTTGATGACGTTCTGATCACGTGATATAGTAATTCCCGAATTTTCCGCATAAACGCTGGCATCGGTGGATTATTGAAAATCTGCTTCTCTGACCCCCTAAAGTGAGGCCACTTTCAATACACGGAGATTGGTCTCCTTATTATACTACTTCGTGGTCTCTCTTTTTCTAGATATACCTTTTATTAGTGGGCAGCTGATCTTCCATCTTTTCTGTATAGACCAGTGCTGCCAATTTCATGAAAATTTCCCGGAATCCGGTAAATTTTGACGGACTTGGGAAATTTTATGGGATATAAAGAAATTCAGGGAATTTCCGGGATTTTGTGCAATAATTTCATTTTTATGTACACTCGACTTTCGCAATAGTCTGATAGTCACCACCGCAATAGTCACCAGCTGTTCTCTCAATTGCCACTTGATACCACTGCACATGCGCTGCGCTCGGAATCTGATTGGTTGCGAACGCAAACCACACAATACGCAATACGCATACGCAATCGATGCGACATTTGAGGTAGGGAGATAAAATTACGACTATATTAGCGTTTTGAATTACAACAAAACGCATATTATGTGCGAGAGCCGATACACGGCATCCCTATGAGAGAAGCTGTTGCGAATCCGCCTTTATCTATCTCTCTCTCTTCCTATCAGTCCCTCTCTCTCACCTAGATGTTCACCTGTAAGTGCGGCAGCGCCGTCTACCTCATAGCGACTCTCATCCAGTAAGACCCTTAAGTGGGATGCCGTGTATCGGCTCTCGCACATAATATGCGTTTTGTTGTAATTCAAAACGCTAATATTATATGCTTTGGCCGATACACGGCATCCCTATGAGAGACGTGTTTGTTATCTACTGGTGAACTCAACGCTATGTGATGAGATGAAAGTGAAGATGTAATTAATTGATGTAGAAAACTCTAGTATAGTCCTGAATTAATAACAATTTATTGTTGGAGAGAACTAAATAGTTGAACAGAAAGAATTGGTAAATTCAAACGAAAATAAAATTTAAGGAAACGAAAGCGAGATTAAACAGGAGATTTGTATGATTATAGTGCACTGAGAAAAGGTACTCCTTAGATGGGAGTAAACTCAGGAAAAGATAGATGATTCTTGGGATCAACCTGGTTGATACCTGAAACCTCACGGTAATAATGTTTTCTAAAAGTTTCGGCGCATCTCCAATTGCCACGATCCAGGATGTCTTGGACAGGGAGGTCGTCTAGCCAGCTACGTGATGCTACCGCGGAGCGAATGCTTCCTGGAGGGGCATCTATACCTGCCTCCCTGAGGACTGATCTGATCCAATTGGCGATGACACTTCGAGAAGCTGGTTTAATGTCACCGTTGATAGTGATGAAAAGGGCGTCGATGTTGGAATCTCCTCTTCTTTTCTCGGATCTTTTGAGCATTGCCCTGATCCAAGTGATTGGGCATAACCAAATATTTGGATGCTTGGAAATCTTCCAACCCGACTGTCTGAAGGAGGCTCTGTCTGTTTTGGAGCCGAAGACTGGCCACATGACGATTTCATCTCCTCGATTATCTAGGTGTTCTTTTGAGATTTTAAGGAGTGTCAGGTCGTGAATCCGTCGTCCAGAGGCTAGTAGAAGTAGGGCTGCTGTCCGTCTGGAAGTCTCGAAGAATGACAATTTATCCGTAGGCTTCGAAAGCCAGTTGAGAAGAATCCTGGCATCCCAAATTGGGGATTTAATCTCACGAGGCCTTACAGTCGAGATAGCCTTTAGGGTTTGTCGAGCTAGAAACTCACTCGTTGATTCAGCGGAAGCTCCGCCAGCACAGAAAGTAGTGATGGCCGCTCTATGAAGGAGAATGGTGTTATAGGAAAGGCCCTCAGTAATCGACAAGTCAGCCAGGAATCTGGCTACGTGCTGGCCCTGTGGTGCTTTAGGGTTAATCCCCAACCTCTGGGACCAGAGGAGCCATCTTCTAATTGGAGCCTTGTAGGTTACGAGGGTTGATTGTCTCCAACTGCTCTTAATTAGTTCCTGTTGTTGAGGGGACCAGTCTTTTACGAGGTCCTGCCACACCCAATTCTCCAAACCTGGAGTGTGAGACGTTCCACTTGTTGAGGAGGTTGGTTCGTGGTTGTGTCGATGAGGGACGTCTCTAGGTCCTGAATGATTATTGGAGGTTCCTTGCTTCTGCTCGCCAGGTCGGGCATCCAGAAGGTCTGATTCCACTTGGGGGCTACTAGAAGGAACTGTCCCTTGCACCTGTTCAGGTGAGCGAGGACTCTCGGTATGAGACAGGGTGGAGGGAAGAGCCAACCGAGCCTGCAGTGCCAAGGCCGACTGAAGGCGTCTATGAATAAGGCGTGACGATCGTTGCAATCTCGCGAGACGTACTGCTTGACTACTGCTGATCCTCTTGAGGCAAAGTAGTCGACGTCTGGAATTCCCCACTCGGCGAAGATCGCTTCCGTTGCGTGAGGTAGCAGGTGCCACTCTGGGAGAGACTTTCCTCTCGACAGTCGATCCGCTATCCCGTTGTATCTTCCCGGAAGATACGTTGCGGAGAGAGTGATGTTGTTCTTGTCCAGGATGCTGAGCAGGTGATAGGTTAGGTCCAGTAGTCGAAGGGACCTTGTACCTCCCTCCCTCTGTATGTAGGCTACGAGGGTTCGGTTGTCCGTTTGCAGTAGGACGTGAGCATCCTGAAGCTGATGGGACAATTCTTTTATTGCAGCATGCGCCGCGAACATCTCCTTTTTGTTGGAGTGCCAGCTCCTCTGTGACTGTGACCATGAACCGGCGATGTGGAGACCATCGAGCTGAGCTCCCCAACCTGAATCTGCGGCGTCGGTCGTGAGAAAATTCGTTATCGCAGGCTTGTGAAGCGGAGCAGAGGATGTCACAGCTGTCTGCCACCACATGAGCTCCTGAATAGCCTGAGGAGTTATAGCGAGCTTCTGTCGTGGTCTGTTCTGACGGAATTTGGTCAAGAATCGTTGGAGGTGGCGGCAATGAAGACGCCCTCTGTGGATGACAAAATTCGCAAAATTTAACTGGCCCAAGAGGCATTGGAGATCCCTCAGGGAGCAGTGTCCCTGGGAGAAAAACCTCTGGGATAGGTTGAAGATCCTCTGAATCTTCTTTTGAGGGAGGTGCATGAGGTTTCTTCTGGTATTCCAGAGAATGCCCAGGAATTCGACACTCTGACAAGGGTCCAGAACGCACTTGTCTCGATTGACCCTCCAGCCAAGGAACTCCAGCAGTTCCACTGCTTCGAGAATCTGCGTCCTCAGCTTGCTCCTGTCTTGAGAGACGAGGAGAAAGTCGTCCTGATATACGACTACCCTCATACCTCGCGTTCGTAGAATCTCTGCAATCCAATTTGATATGGTTGCGAAGGTGTGAGGGGCAGCGGAAAGGCCAAAGGGCAAGCTTGTCCACTGAAGCAACTCCTTGTTGTAGATGAAACGAAGGAGGCATCGATGCGAGTTCGCTATAGGTACGTGCAGGAAGGCTAGGGACAAGTCGATGCGAGTCATCCAGTCTCCGTCCTGGAGGAAGTCTGGAATCCTTAGGTGCGAAAAGAGTCGGAACTTCCTTACCCTGACATACCTGTTGAGACCTCGAAGATCGAAAATTGGCCTGAGTCCTCCACTGCTCTTCTGAACGAGAAACATTCTGGAGATGAAGCTGGGGCCTGGATGTGGAGGAAACTCCACTACCCTCTGCTCCTTTAGGGTTTCTATTTCCTGAGACATCTGTGAGGAAATTTCTGTGACGAACCTGGAGCGTTTCCAATTGACTAGGAGCCTTGGTCTTGCAATTAAGGGTATTCGGAAGCCGGAGATAATTTTCAGGATGTTTTGTGGAGCACCCATGTCTCTCCACTTCTCTAGAAAGAGAGACAGTTGGCCTCCTGAGAAGACACGGGGTAGATGATTGTCACTTGCTGTCAGATTTCTTTCGAAAGGATCCGGAAGGTTTGAGGTTAGGTTGCGGCTTCTGGAAAGAGCTCTTGGTGTTCGAGTAGTTCCTGCGGGGCTCGAAACTGGGTTTGGAATGTGAAGGTCCTGCTGAAGCCTGATTCGTTCGAGAAGAAGTTGAGTTACGAGGAGCAAACTCTCTCTTAAAGTTTTTTCTTGAGGAGACATAAGCTGGAGTGTTTAGCCAGTTTTGAGAGCCACCGAGAGACTGAATAAGAGATGAGAGATCGCTCTTATTGAAAAGATATTCGCTGCTGGGAGGAACCTTGCGAAGAGCCATCTGAACGTTCCTATTCTTTAGTTCGGCTAGGAGATGCTCTCTCCTGGCCTCTATACACTGTGCTCTTTTGCCACAAATCACCTGAATGATCTGGTCGAAGTTCTTTTGGATCTGAGATCCCGGACCGAACAGAGAGGCAAAACTCTCGAAAAGAGTTTCAGGATTAAGGATGTCTGGATTTGAGAAGGATCCATCAATAATTGATTGCAAACCTGATTTTAAAAGTTCCTTCTGCTCCAGGATCGCATTTGACAGGCCGGCGAGGACCGTGTCTGTTGCTAAGAAGGGGTCCTTTTTCCTGTCTAGGTGACACAGCTCTTCGTTTACCTTTAAGTCGGTGAAACCGGGAGAAGCGATGAAATCCTTCAGGGCTGAGGAAAATCTCAGGTCCTTCCATTCAGAAGAATTGAACCGTTGTAAGTGGTCAAGGGCCTCCAGACGCTCCTTCGTGGCTGGTCGTATAGTCTTTTTTTCATCAATTTGAGTTCGTAAATCTCCGACCTGCAGGACTCTAGAACTCGAAGGCGTGGGCGTCGCAATCTGAGGGACATCTCGTCGCTGTGCTACTTGTGAAAGCAAACCAGTCAAGGAATTCAGCTGTTCCTGCATGCTCTGAAGCTGCGTTTTAAAGCTGTACCTGGGCCTCTTGACCTCGGGAGAAATTTCGTCCTCACTTTCTGCGTCGTAATGTCGGCGATGGCGTCTATTGAAAGCACTGTGAGACGGGGACGAAACATTTCGATCTTCCCTTTCGGGAGCGCCTTCGGAGGCACTTTCCCTAGGAGCGGACATTACGAAGGGTCGAAAGAACCGGTACAGCGAAAAAGAGTTGAAAAAATCGACTAAAAACACGAAGATTTTAGTAAAAATTTTATCGCGAGTTGAGAAAGAGACGCTAATGCGGCGGAAATACTCAACGCTATGGGGTAGACGGCGCTGCCGCACTTACAGGTGAACATCTAGGTGAGAGAGAGGGACTGATAGGAAGAGAGAGAGAGATAGATAAAGGCGGATTCGCAACAGCTTCTCTCATAGGGATGCCGTGTATCGGCCAAAGCATATAATTGCGGTGGCAACTATCCCGCGAGTGTAGAGTTCTTAGTCGGTTATATTACTTCGAGAACAGTAACGAGAATGAGAATATAACCGAGAATATAACCGAGACTTAAATTCTCTGAGAATTTATAAGAACTTATGATTTTAGAGATTTTGATGACAAGGGAGGAAATTTTTGATTAATTAACTGATAAAGTATAATAAACTGTTTTTTGCACTTCTATTATAGTGTATTTATCTATTTTAATGAGCTTTACACATGTTGTAAATGAAAAAACTTTGTCACAAATGTATGAAGAGTATAGGTTATGTTAGCGTCTAACATAACCTATAAAGTGACGTTTATAATAAGATAAATTTTGTGACTTCAATTAACTAGTAAGCTGTTGTTTTGCACATTTTACATTCCTATGTATGCCTTAGCTAGTAAATAA
The DNA here is from genome assembly GCA_904066015.1 of Synergus gifuensis. NCBI lineage: Eukaryota > Metazoa > Arthropoda > Insecta > Hymenoptera > Cynipidae > Synergus > Synergus gifuensis. The sequence goes on from CAJFCO010017211.1 coordinate 9,455, forward strand.
CTAAAATTTAACTATGTAAATAATGTAAACAATAACAATTTTTCTAAAAATCATAAATTCTTAAATTCTCTTAAATTATTTTAAATTCTCATAAATTCTGTCATATTCTCGGTCATATAACCTGGATTTAAGTTCTCGAGAATTTTCGAACTCTACGCGGGTGTATAGGCCGCGGGATATCTCTGACATGCGTAGCAGTTACAATTCTGTGTATTTCTAAGCTATGTTAACTCATGTTTTAAAACTTGTTTCAACAAAAAAATACACAGTAACAACTACAGCACATGTTAAATATCAGAAATGCAAAAATTAGACTACTATTTAATAAATTCAATAAATTAGTTTTTTGTATATAGTTTTAGATGATTTGAATTTACGGGAAATTTCCGGGAAGTTTTAAAATTTGTCCGGGAAAAGTTGGGAATTTTCGATCAAACTGTCGGGAAGTTGAGAGCGCTCACTCTGGCAGCACTGGTATAGACTTTGGAACAGAATTTCTCCTCGTCACTCCTCGTTCATTTAGTGACGAGCCGTAACTGTTGCGAGACGCGTTTTCTGACTGCACGTAATGCATATGTCCATTTGAAATAAAGAACGTTTTGTGAGAAATTGTGTTTGAGTTATATTCTGGCGTAACCCAGATTTACCCTTATCTAACTAAGTTAAGGGGTTTTATTTTATCATAACCTTCAATCGTTACATTGGTGACCCCCGACGCTGCCTCACTACTCCTCTGTTCCTCACACACCATTGGTATGCTTACCAGATTAGGCTCCCCTATCAACGAGCCGAACTAGTCGACGAGAATTTTTCGAGAAACGCTCTGCACACTGTGCACTTTATTCACTGAACGGAGCCGAGTTTTCAAGGGCTGCACTCGGAGCCTTCGGTCACTCTGTTAGAATTGCTCCTCCTTATGTGGATCATTTACTTCGTCATCTGTGGTTCAGTGCACGCTATCAGCGGGGCGGAAAACGAACATGCACACACATTTTAATATCTTTCCTATAATTCTCCTTCCAACATTCTCGATTGTCGATTCGAATGATGCTGTGAACCACGGATGCATCGACACAACCGTGTTTCATCAGTGTCTTCGACCAATCGCATCATCAGAATGTTCAAAAAGTTTCGTTCCTTGTTCCCGCCTCTTCCATCAGCTACCAACCACGTCACTTGGGGGGGGAGTATTGTAGGGAATAGTCTGTCTGCAGAATGGCTATGTTCCCCCTACCATTACCATTGTCTTAATAGCATGGCTCAGCTAGACAGCCCGGGTTTGATTCCTGGCATCTGAAAAATCTCTCCTCTCCATGCAGGGTTGCACGGTTACGCGTAACTCGGACTTTTATATGTATAATACGTATTTTACGTATTATACGTAAAAATGTAATACATGTATAAAATGGCGGATTTAAAGGGAGGGTGAGGGGAAAAGAGCATAACATAACCTCAATTATTCAAGAATTAGGTTATGTTTACTTTCTAAATATGTAAGCGCAGTCGCCATCTTGAAAACGTAAATTACATGTAAAAAACTAGGGACGTAAATTACGTACGTAAATTACGTCAAAAACCTCATGTAATTTACCTAAGGTATATTACGTGTTCAACCCTGTCTCCATGTGTTTAAGGCAGAGTCCGTTCACATTGCCTTACTGATGAGTCCAGTGAACGGACTTGGGACGAAATATAGAATAGAGAACTTATAGATGACTTAATGCCATACAATCGACTCTCCCAATATCAACAAAATTCAGACCAGACTCCCTCGCAATATCAACGAAATTCCTTCTCACAAATGTCACAAATTACGCATGCGTTACATCAATTGCGCATGCGTATTGGGTATAATAGAATATTTTTAATTGATTTGAGGTAGCTTGCGATTGTTAATACTGGGAGAGTCGAGAGTAAAAGTAGGTAAGTCCCACACATCGTGAATAAAGCATTTCCCCTCCCTTCCCAAAACAATAATAACAATCATTATCATTTTTATCAAAAAAAATTATTACCCATTTGAGAGGGGAACGACAATTAGCAAATCAGTTTTGTTAACAGATTTGTTTAATTGTGATTACCAATCATAATTAGCTGTACATTTGATAATGAAGAGAAACGATATATATTATGAATGGGGATTATGATTGTGTTTATATAAAATTTTCCTTCGATGTTATTATTACCCTGAAGTTTACATTGAAGATAATAATATATTGTTCTCTTTTGTACTACGTGTCAAATTGTATAAGAACTGCCCATCATAATTTTTTGTGTAATGCTTGATATATATTATATTTACAAACATTACTAAAACATTTACAACTTAAGTCTTATAAATGCTCAGTTACTATATTTTCCTACAGTTATAGTTTCGTTGCTTTAAAAAATGGATATAAAAATATACATTTGTCTTCTAGTTCTCTGTGAAATTTTTTCTGAAGGGAATTCCGAGGATCTTCACATTCGTAAGAAACGTGTGATTGGTAGCAAACCGATTGCTTTGAAAAATGCTCCATATGTTATTAATATTCTTGCGGATGATGAGAATAGCTGCACAGCAAGTTTATTATCGTCAGATTGTGCCATAACTGCTAAGCACTGTTTTGAACTTCCGGAAAGAACGACATACAGCATACTATCTGGATCACCAAGACCTAATTTTGGAAGATATCACAATATAACGGGGAAAATACCGCACCCAAATTATCGTCCAAATGATTATCGTCATGATCTTGTTTTAGTTACTTTTCATCCTACTATCAATTATGAGCAATCACGTAATCGTCCAATTAAATTGTATAATGGTCCTTTACCATCAAACAGTCAGGGCAATATTATTAGCTGGGGATGTCATAAGATAGAAGGGTAAAATCATCATCTCATCATCATCATCATCATCATCATTTTTTATTCATATACTGTAATCAAATGTTCTTACTGATTTCAGAGATAAAAGCCAATTTCTACATCAGTTACGATCAGCCAATGTACAAATAATAAGCTCACAGGAATGTCAGCGTCACTACAGAAATGCAAATATTCGCATAAGTATTACGGAACATTACATTTGTACTGGTTCTGAAAATGGTAAACCGCGATGTGATGATGGCGATTCTGGTGCACCTTTGGTTGTAAATGGTTATCTCGTTGGTGTTATGAGCTTCACTGTAGCCTTCCGTAATATTCATTTTCCTGATATATTTGTAAACATGTTGCATCATGATTACCGAACCTGGATCGCTCGATACGTTCCTAGTGTACTTGAACATGGGTCTGGGTCATGATTAAATTCTGTGAAATAAAATGGACAACTTTCCTTAAGGCTGATGGAATTTGAAAAACTTTAATGTAGAGAAACTCGAATTCCAGGGGCGCGACTAGTACGGGGTTCTGGGTGTCAGAACA
>CAJFCO010017221.1:0-11424 GCA_904066015.1 Synergus gifuensis
AAGGACAATCCAATCTGTCAATTCTTTCGAAAGTTATCGTGCTCACAAACTAAAATATACAGACACACAGACAGACAGACACATTCGTAAAAACATGTTTTTCTGGTTCAGGGGGTCCCAAAACGTGGACATTTGACAAAAACTGGGGGGTCAAATTTTACACAAATCTAATACCTTCTCTGATGAGAATGTAAAAATTGAAAAAAAGTTTACAGTTCCAGCTGTAACGGTTCGGAAGTTACATGACAGAGAACTTGTCTCTTTCTATAGAGTTCCCAATTTGACGGTTTACAAGTACTCGAGACGAATCATTGTACTTTTTCTAATATCTCATTGCAGTAATGTCTTTAATATTTGCAATAAGAATAATAATAATAATTTAAAAATTTTTTTAATATATTTATAAGCTGCCACTTATACTCCCTAGAAACTTTTTCTTTTGCATGTTCGACAGAAGAGCATCATTTTATTTTCAGTATATTTCTATAATTTTTCATCCCTCCCAAGATTCACATTCTTCACTCGCACTTGGACTTCTTTCCAGAAAAGTTAGGGTCAGTCAGTGATGAACACGGGGAACGGTTTCATCAAGAAATCGCTGAAATCGAAAAGAGATACCAAGGTAACTGGAGTGTGAACGCTCCCTGTAAAAAAGGTCAGATTGAAAAGCATTGCTTCGCATTCAGAATATTTTGTCTTGAATTTCGCTTTTCGACAACCTCGTATTGGAACTGCATTGGACCGGAAGCCAATACTTTTTCATGCGATAGTTCGTATATTACATCTAAATGTTGAATACGTCTAAATACAAAAGTGATAAATTCTACGTTCAATGCGATTTAATGCGAGACTTCGATTTTTATTCAATAGTGCTGAATTCAATTGAATGCGAAGCAGAAAATTCGTGATGACCAAGTATTAGATCGCATTTAATCGCATTCTGGAGATTTTGTCTTGAATTCCGCTTTGCGACAACCTCGCATTCAAAGTGCAAAATCTTTTAATACTTTTAAATACTTTTCAATCCGACTTTTTTTGTAGGGCTTTAGCAGACTACTGCTGGAGGCTCATGACTGATGAAGCAAATGCTCATGACCGTCGAGCATGCAAAAGAAAAAGTTTCTAGGGAGTATAAGTAGCAGCTTATAAATATAATTTAAAAATTTTTTAATTATTATTATTATTCTTATTGCAAATATTAAAGACAATGATTCGTCTCGAGTACTTGTAAACCGTCAAATTGGGAACTCTATAGAAAGAGACAAGTTCTCTGTCATGTAACTTCCGAACCGTTACAGCTGGAACTGTAAACTTTTTTTAAGTTTTTTCTGCATCAAAAAACGAAGAGTATGAGACCTGAGAGACTAAAAAATAAAATTTATTCACTTAAATATAAGGAGTTTTGTAAATTCATTTTTTTTCGTGTTTTTTTTGGTTTTTTAAAACTATCTCAAAAACTATATGAGATATCGAAAAAACAAAAACACCAATGGATTCTGCGTTAAAAAACGCATCGAAAGCATTATCGCTTTTCGTGAAAAAATTTTTTTCACCCTTTTATCACACGATTTGTGATTTTTCGAAAAAATTTTTAACTCAAAAAAATTCAAAAATTTGAAAACAACGAAAAAAACGGAGGTCAGATTTGGATTCAGCACAGAAAACTACTGATAGAAACAATTTTTATTTTAAAAAAAAGAGAATAAAGCACTCAGAAGGTCAATTTTATGAATAATTGACAGTTTTCGTTTTAAGGGTAGTTTTCAAGGCATGGTGGTGGTATGTTAGGGGTGGCAAATCTATATGTGTGGTACATGAAATTCTTTGTTGGATAGTCCACAATAAGCCTCTGTACTTTCCCATAACATTTTCCTAAACCCTGAAAAATTACTGAAAAAACTCCAAAAAGTGATTTTTCCCCATGCAATTTACATGAGAAACTTCAAGTGAAAATAGGCACGTGTTAAAATCAAAATTAAAAAAAAAAAATATGACATTTCTTTTTTCGGATTTAGAAACGAATTGGGGGGATCGAGACTCTGTAGCATCAAAAAAAATTTTGCCATGCATTTTTGGCCACCCTATTGAACACACAAATTTTTAATTCTTATTACCGGATAAAATCCAGTCATGGTCGGGTATAAACCGGTGTAAGACTTAATTTAAATACTTTCTGTTCCCATAACCAGATGAGTGACAGATAAAACCGGATGAAATCCGTCATTAAACTTAAACTAATAACACTTTTCGTCTTAATAACCGGATACAAACCGGATAAAGTAGTATGATTTACGAATTTATAAACAAAAACCGGGAACAAACGGATAAGAAACGTTCATGTTTTAATATATTTTATACGCGGTTTCTATCCGACATTTCTAGCAGGGAATAAACACCTCACTAGAACAGGGTTGAAAAAGATGCAATTGCTATATCGGGTTTTGTATGAGAAATACTGCATTTTATAGAGTTTTTTAAGAAAAAAATTAGAGTTTATAACTTATATAACATTGCAGAAAATTCTGAAAAAATTCTGAAAAATAATTTAAGGTGTACTCAATAAAAAAAAAAAATTTTTCGTTCCAATCTACAAGATAGATTAGTGGAAAATGAATTTCTCCGTGAAAAAGCACCAATTTGGACTATTTGTTTATATACATTATTTTTATAATTAACAATTAATGACGGATAACATTTTTTTCACATATATTTATATCCTATAGACTTAGGAAAAATAAAAAACCCGGTACTTGTAGTTAAAAAAGTAGTAAAAAAAATGTAAAACCATGGAGAAAAAGGTGGGTCGCTGAACGACCCACTATGCCGCAAAGGGTTAAGGATGTCTTTGGAACGTCCTCAGTGTGACAATGTCATTTTACCCATTGGGAAAAGTAATTAAATAAGTCAACACACACTTTAGACCTGTTCCGGTGCCCCTGCGATTGACTACATAAAAAGAATTTTAGAAATGGTGTAAACAGGAAATTGATTTGATTCTAGGACTTACATACGCCATGATGTCCATGAAAGTACTTTTAGCGACAATTATACGTAATTGTGTGATAAAGAAAGATAAAATTGTACCAATCCAGGATATTAAAGTAACTTTTGATGTTTTGGCAAAACCAGTTGATCCAATATTCCTCAGATTTGAAAAGAGAATTCCAAATAAATGAAGGGTGATCGCACTTTAAATGGCGAATAAAGGATTGAATGAAAGTGAAAAAAAGTATTATAATTAAATAGAAAAAATTGTATGGATTAAGGTGGAAAAAAACGTTATATCTTAGGTTTTATTTTAATGTTTACGATATACTTATTTGTTTATTTAACGTCACTTCCCAGTGGGCAAACTGGATCATCAGAGATATAAACTTTGTGCTATTGTCCTTTGAATAACAACTTAAAAGACTTATGTATGTTGTCTCTTATATCTTGTTTTAAAAGAATAAAATTCAAGCGTTCACGTTTTTACTTATTTATTTGTTTATATTGTTTAAATAAATGATCAAATCAGCAATATAGTGGTTGATTCTTATACTAGGATAGTTGATAAGATTTCACGAATTTTTCAGAATTTTATAGAGCACTTTTCAAAGCGCCAGTCGAGTGACCCGACAATAATGACGATACTACGTTTAATTATATTAAAAATTTTTATTGAAAATTGGTAAATTAAATTTTTAAAAATTACACGCGATTGAATTGTGCAAAATAAAAAAATATAATTAATTCAAAGCAACTTCTTGATTTCAGATACAAAACGATAAACGGGATAGGTTCCTAAGAAGTTCCAATTATTCCCAAGTGCGAATTGCCGGTACTAAAAACGCGGCACAATACTGGACCAGTCTTGGCATCCAAGTGTCGGCCAATGTTACTGGACCAATAACAGCGATCAAATCGGCCCAGTTTTGGCCCAGTACTGGCACATACATTGGCATTTCAAATTTGCCAAGTTTTTGCCGATGTTTGGCCCGGCAATGGCCTATTACTGGGCCGAAGGTCGACATTACTCCGGCAAACCATATTGAAAGTCAAAAAGCCAGAGTCCGGCCCAGTAACGGCCCATTACTGGGCCGAAAGTCGTCATTACTCCGGCAAACCATATTAGATGTCAAAAAGTCAGATTCCGGTCCAGCGATGGTACTTTACTGGGCCGAAAGTCGGCATTACTCCGGCAAACCATGTTGGAAGTTAAAAAGCCAGAGTCCAGTGAAGCGATGGTACTGAATGCACGGCCCAATACTGGACCAATCTCGGCAGCCAAGTGTCGGACAATGTTACTAGACCAATAACAGAGATCAAATCGGCCCAGTGTTGTCGAAATACTGGCACAGCACATTGGCATTTCAAATTTGCCAAGCTTTTGCCGATGCTTGGCTCAGCAATGGCCGACTACCGGGCCGAAAGTCGGCATTACTCCGGCAAACCATATTGGAAGTCAAAATGCCAGATTTCGGCCCAACGATGGCACTTTACTGGTACTTTAAAGAAGTTCAAAGGATTTTAAGGATTTCATAGATACTATAAAAGACTTAATTTTAAAAAATTAATAAATTTAAAAAAACTATATTTTAATTATTTATAATTAAAATATATTTTTTTTGACTAAATAGTATTTTAAATTATTTAATTAAAAGTGTTTTATGAAATAGAATTTTTTGCTGGTCCTATTATATCAATCATTACTACAATAAACTTTTCATCAATTATACTTTTACTTTCTAATAAAAGTAAAGATTAAAAATAGGAACGTATTTTATTTATCTTTAACTCAAATGCCTTTTTTGATTAAATTATCTTGAAACAATTTAATCTTTGTGTGTGAATGAGTATACCGTGAAAAAAATGTGGGACCACCATCTCGAGAGCTTAGGGTAATGGTTAGGTAACTGGACTCGCGTTATTTTCATAATTAATAACATTTATTTTTATTTTTTTATTGTAACTTCTAAGTGTAATGGGCCAGTGACGGGCCAGTGACGGGCAAGTGAAGGCGGCCGAGAACCGGCCAAGTCTTGGCCGCTAAGTAAAGCCCTTAGATATCATTTCGGCAATGGCCCACTACTGACGGCCAAGTCTCGGCAACATATTTGCCAGTACTGGGCCAACATTGGGCCGTTTGTGATTTCGCACTTGGGTTAATAAAAAAAAAGTATCAACTCTTGTAAACATGATTAATTTTTTTTTAAAATACAAGTAACCATAACCTTCTTATTTTCCAATGAAATGCATTAATCTAATAGGTCAATCGATTCGTCTCGACACTCAGAAAAAAGTTTGTTTGATTAAAACAAATTTTTTTTAATCAAACAAATTATCACTTTTATAATATGGAGTCAATCATATGTTTGTTTGATCAAAATAAATTCCATATTTGTTTTTATTTATTTCAATTGAATAAAATTTTGCTTGATTTAAATAAATTTTTTGTATAAATTAAATAGGTTTCTTGAAATCCCTTAAAACTCCACAAAAACCATTAAAATCATGAATCTCTTTAAATTCAAGTTAAAATTCGCAAAAATCTTTAAAAATATGCCAAATCCGCTTGAAATTTCATAAAATTTAAAATCTCTTAAAATCTTAAGAAACCCAGTGAGCAGAAAGACATTGACATCCTGAGGACGTTCTAAAGACATCCTTAGGACGTCAATGCCAGTCCAATTGATGTCCAAAGGACGCCTCATGTCTTGAAGAATTCTTTTTGACGTGAGACTTCTTTTGGAAATCAATTGAACTGACATGGACGTGATAATGATGTCTTCAGGACGTTCTCTGGATGACAATGTCTTTTTGTCCACTGGGAATCTTATCAAATTCCATAAAATAGTTAAAAACTCTACAAAATCTTTTAAAAATGAAAAAAATCCCATATGAAATCCCTTAAAATTTTATGACAATCTTCGAAATCCTTCTAAATTATATAGAATCTTTTAAAAATCATATATGCATAAAAATTAATTTGAAACCAACTTAAATAAATCAACATAAATATTAATAAAGTGAAATACCTTACAAACTTTAAAATCCTTTAAATCCCATAAAATCATGGCCTTGCGCAAGAATTTATTTTGGGGGGGTCGAAATATTTTTATGATTAATTCATCTGTTACAATAAAAAAAATCCCTTCAAACGGTCGTTTTTGATGTAAAATAAAATCTTATTTTTAATTTTAATTTATCCATGGGGGGGATTTGAAACCCAAACCGCCCCTTGCGCACGGCCCTAGTTTACAGTGGGGGAAGCTTCCGAGCTCATCAAGGCCATTTGAGCTCTTAGTGAGTTTGTACTATATTTATTAGGACGAAAATTTATCATCCAGACTGACCATCAAGTCTTAAAATGGCTCCGCAGCGTTAAGGACCCATCATCCAGACTTGAGATGGGGATTAAGGCTCGAAGAATACACTTATGAAATCGAATATGTGAAAGGAAAGGGAAATAAAGCCGCGGACTGCCCCTCAAGAATCTTTCCAATCCACCAGAATCCCCCACAAAACGAGTTAGAAATCACTGATTCCGGTGAAGAAAGTGACGACTCAGAAAAAACTTTTTCTGACATTCAACCCACAAACAACAATGAACAAAATTTAAACACACCACCCCCCGTAGAAGAAGAAATTAGAATTAGACCTAAACTGCCTGCACAAAGAATGTGGGAACCATCTGAAGAATCTGAAATTATTGTTCATCCAGAGATCGGTCCTATCCCCGAATGGAACAAAGATTTAATAGAAGAGTGTTTTAGGTGGAAAACACGGAAAACAGCAACAAGAGCTATTCAAAAATCTAACGCAGTGGGAAAATTATGGAAGAAAATACAAAAAAGAGACATAGAAGACGTCAAAGTTATTCAACTACCACCATATAATGAAAAAAAAAATGGCTCACTATCCTCGACGAAATCATAGAAGAATTTTTAAGAAGAAAATTATGTATTTAGTGATTCCATTTTAACGTCCCGACAATTACAGCCATTGAAAAAATTTAAATCGAAGTGATGCTCAATAGGGCGTATCGAAAAAAAAAAGTTGCTTGCGCGAAGTTCTAATAGAAATGAAAACCTTCTCTGAGATGTCAAAAACACTCCTCTAAAATTTCATTAAAAAAATTCCTTTTGTCTCCGCAACGCAGATATCGCTAAAAATAAAAAAAAACAAAACACTTCTTTTAATTGGAAGAGCAAAAAATTTTTTTTGAAGATTTAAATTATCAATAAAAATAGTTCAAAGTATGTACATTTATACCTGTATAACAGAAATTCCATTAAAATATTATTTACCCCATCTAATTGACTTTAAATTTTCAAAAAATCAAAAAAAACTCGACTTTTTCGCTATTTTCGTTGATTTTCGGTAAATTTTAGGACTATTTGACCACATTATGTGTGATATATGTTAGTGCGAATGTGTTTGAAAGATAGTACAACCATCATATGTAAGGAATTTTGATATTAAAATAATTTCTATTTACTTTGAACGACATGAAAATATTTAAAAGTAATATATTGCTCTCTATTTGGCAAGAAAATTAGTTTTCGGTATCTAAATTTTCAGAAAAAATAGTTCAAAGCAAATAGATTTATACCTGTATAACAGAAATTCTATTAAAATATTTTTTACGCTCCCTAACTCAGTGGAAAAACAGGCATTGACATCCTGAGTTCGTTCTAATGACATCCTTAGGACGTCTATGTCAGTCCAATTGATGTCCAAAAGACGACTCATGTCTTAAAGACGTCTTTTGGACGTGAAACGTTTTTAGGACATCAATTGGGCTGACATGGGCGTCCTAAGGATGTCTTTAGGACGTCCTTTGAGTAATATATTAAAATACAATATGTTTGAAAATATGAGTCTTTAACGACAGTATTTTCTTCGTACGCTCCTGAGTCGACCCTTCGGCAGGGTTCGTGCGTTCTCGGTCTCGTTCGTCTCTGCATCGATCGCGAGAGCGAGAAAGCCTGAGCATATTCCTCTTCGATGTCTGATCTTCGCCATGTGAACATCGCTCGTGTAAACCGCTTTGTGTGCCACCGTCTTTGTTCTATCAAAAGAGTTTACTTGGTAAAACTATCTGTGTTTCAGTTCAAATAAAGATTTTTCTCTGAAAAGTGACTATATTCCCTTTTTTAATTTTGGCATCCACTGCTTCCGCAACGATCATGGTCCTATCGAGTCCGGATTGCTGAAAAAAGGGAAAAGTGCGTGTGCAGTGACAAACTAACAATTCTGCTAGTGTTTTTTTTATATGTACTTCGCACGTTTTTCGTGCATTCTTTGTATTTTTTCGCACGTTCTTTGTACATTCTTCGTGCAATTTTAGTGTGTTCCTTTGTGACGACGTCTTGGAGTGTCGCAGTATTGCGTCATCTTATGAAACGTGGCGTCAGTTCGGAACAAAGCCGCCATAAGCTGAACAAAGAAGGCACATCGTATTCAATATCGATTCTTGTTCAATCGATTGAATTAAAGACGCAGTTCTCCTTCTCTTTTGCTGAAAAATAAAAAAAATGGAAGGACTTAATTACGTCCAAGTTCTAAAGGAACAGGAAACCCTTTTTAATTCCATAATTTGAATCGCTAATCGCCTGATGGCCAGGGAAAATCTGCCACGACAACTACTTAAGGGTCGCCTGGTAAATCTTCAAGAATTCTGGGAAAGGTGCAGACAAAATCATGCGATTCTGCTATCAACCACGCCGCCTGCTGCTGGTCATAATGAAGACGAGAATGCTGAGAGACGTCCACCTGAGGTATACGACACTGAATCTTTTTCTACAATAGAGGAACGCTATGAAGAGGCTAACGACTACATTCTGTCAAATCTTCCTGATGATTCGCGCGCTAGTGGGAGGATTCAAGGTAACGAGGAAAAGCCGGACAATAGCCGACGACTCAAGCTGCCCACCATTTCGATTCCTGTGTTCTCTGGTATGTACTGTGAATGGCTTCCTTTTCGCGATTTGTTCTCTTCGCTCATTATGGAAAATGAATCTCTTTCTGACACGGAACGGTTACATTACTTAAAAGCTAGTCTCAAAGGAGAAGCGTTAATTGTCGCGAAAAATCAATCGGGTACCTCGGACAATTTTAAAATCATTTGGAGAAATTTAGAGGAGCGTCACAATAATTGTAAATATTTAATTAATGAATATTTAAAGCAGATTGTCGAATTGCCTGATATTTCTTCGGATTGGTTAAATAACCTCAAGAATATGCGAAATGTAGTTGTGACAGTGAGGACTGCACTGAAAAATCTAAAGCGTCCGATTGATGAAGGAAATGATTTGTTTGTTTTTATATTACTTAGTAAATTGGATAAAATTTCTCGAGATCAATGGGAATTATCAACTTGTGGCACTAACGATCCACCTACTTTCGCTGAATTCAGTAAATTTTTTTACTCGCGCATCCGTACTCTTGAAGCTACTGTAAATACTAAAAAACGATCTGATGTAAAAAATGTTGGTTTTTCGGCTGCGTCAAAACAGAAAGTTTATTCAGAACAGAATTCGTCGCAACCAAGTTGTCCGTTGTGTAAAGAAGAGCATACTCTTTATTTTTGTCCTAAATTCAAAGCTAAATCTCCAGATGAACGGAGTGATTACATTCGTTCAAATTCGCGTTGCTTCAATTGCTTGGGCAAACACCTACGACGTTATTGTCAAAATAAGAAGCTCTGTTCCGTTTGCAAGAAAAACCACCATTCTCTGTTGCATCAAGAGAAGGATTGTTCAAATGAGGCAGGATTTTGCCTCCAAACCCACTTCGGAATCTGAGACTGCGGTTTCTTCTCATTTAAATGTAAGCAAAGCAACGCATCCAGTTGTTTTGTTAGCAACGGCTCGTGTAATAATAGAAGCACCTAATGGTCGCCGTATTCATGTACGAGCATTATTGGATCAAGGCTCTGAAGCTTCATTTATTTCTGAAGCTGTCGCACAGTTATTACGTTTTCCGCGCAGAAAGCTTGATGTTACCGTTTCTGGTATAGGAGGTAATGTTTCTAACAAAGTGTATCAATCCGTTCCAATTATGATTAAGTTCTCCAGGTCCTGTGCGACTACTCTTACGACTCAAGCACTTGTGCTTCCAAAAATTACAGCGTATGTTCCAACTGAGTTTACCCTTTTGGATATTCCAAAAAATCTACGTGCATTAGATCTAGCTGATCCCAGTCCAGAGTCTAATGATCGCGTTGATTTACCTATTGGTGCTGATTTATATGGTCAGGCATTACTTGATGGTATTTGCCATTCGGAATCAAACTTCGTCGCGCAAAATACGATATTTGGGTGGATACTTTCTGGTTCTTTTAAGAGTTTCGCTAAAATTCAAGCACTTCATATCAATGTGCATCATTCTATGGACACTTCTGTTGATAAGACTCTATGTCAATTCTGGGAGTTGGAGGAGGTTCCCAGGACGACTCTCTTAACAAAAAAGGAACTTGAATGCGAATCTTATTTCGCAGAGACTCATTCCAGAGATTATAGTGGCCGTTATGTGGTCAGGCTTCCTTTTTATGAACCGCCTACGCGTTTAAGAAATTCTTTTGATGTCGCGCTTAACTCTCTATTCCAGTTAGAAAAACGATTTGCTCGGAATGAGGATTTTGCTAATAAATATCGAGCCTTTCTTAAAGAATACGAAACCCTGGGTCATATGTCTCTTATTGGTCCAGTAGGTACTGACGAGTTGTCCAGAGTGTTTATTATTCCACATCATCCTGTCATTCGTGACAATAAACAAACTACTAAGTTAAGGGTTGTTTTTAACGCATCAAAGTCTACCTCTACGAAAGTTTCATTCAATGAATGTTTGCATTGTGATGTTGCAGATTTCTGCAACTCACAAAAAGCTCAATCTTATTTTAATTTCAGTTAAACAGAAACTATAGTGCTCTCGCTTAAAGTCAAAATTCGGCACTCCTATCATTTTATATTATTTTATCTGTTTTTATTATTTTTGTTATTTTATTATTTATTATTTTAGCCAGATACTTTTATATAGGATTGATTTTATTTTTATTTTTTTATTTTTTTTATTATGTACATTTCTGAGCTTCGTGGTACGAGAAAGGAAGCTATGGACGTTCCAACCAGCCACACCATTCGCAGATTCGGTTTCCTCATTCGCAGCATCACCTTTAGAAATTCTTCGACAACTCTACAGTTCCTTGGCCATTATTATCATTATCTTTATCTTCACTATCCCTCTTGATGTCCAAGACAAAGATATCAATTTTGTCAGTAATGGACAGTTGGATTGGTGTTGGTCATCCAAGTAATAGGTACATCCCTGTTAAGGATTGACCGGGGTCGATTACCATAATATTCTACGTAAGAATAGGTAATTTCACCAAATTATTTGTATTATCTCTCATCATATTCGTAAATGAATAGATGTTTTCTG
>CAJFCO010017222.1:15776-39311 GCA_904066015.1 Synergus gifuensis
AAAGAGTAGTGGAAAATTCAGATATATTATTATAGGACTGACGTATTATTATAGGACCCATACTAGTACCCGATCAGATCCCGACTAGGACAAGTCGGGTCATCCGAATAGCCCCCGACTAATCGAGCGTGACGTTACTGGTCGGGGGCTAGTCAGATGACCTGACTAGCCCCCGACTTTAAGTGGGGTCAACTACTCGGGAACCAGACTAGTTCCTCATTTCAATTTCTACACGGGAGTTATGCTTAATTAATTTTTTAGAAATCAATTTTTCGAATATAAGTTCTCAAATAATAAAAATTTAAAGCTGGTGTAAGGGAAATGAAAATTCCTTGTGTCCAGACGAATCTATTGACCTATAGGATTAATACATTTCATTGAAAAATAAGAAAGTTATACTTTATTGTATTTTTCGAAAATGAGTTTTTCGAATATAACTTCTCAAATAATCAAAATTTAATGCTGATGTAAAGAATACTTAATGCTTCCTCTATGAGGAAGAAAATCATATTTGCTTACAGGAAGCAAAGTGCTCATTGAATGAGTACAAAAGTTGATACAACTTGACAGCTAGTTTTAAGAAATATTAAGTGAATTTACGAAATTTAAAAAATTTCACCAAATTTTGAAGGATAATAAAGACATTTTAAGGAATTTTATAAAACTTTTGAAGATTTCTGAAATTAGATAAAGAATTACAAGATTTTATATTTCAAGAATTAAAAATTCTCAATTATTTTCTCTACTAATAGCAAAAGGTGTGCAAAAACGAGAAACTAATCGCGCGCAGAGCGCGCGGATCGTAATCGCTAGTGAACTAAAAATCTCAGAAATATAGAGACTTACCTTTTTTCATTAAAAATCGGCTGAACATATCGCGTACGATTAACTGGATTTTTTAGATGGAATAGTGAAGCATCAGTATTTTTGATATTTCTGATTTCGTCTATTACTGCAACCTGTTGAGTAGGACGATGGATAGCAGGTTTGTAAGAAGAGACCCCGAAAACCCCTATCGTATAGTTTGTTACTAGGCTGTAAAATGTATCAATTTTATTTTATTTATAAATTATTTTTTTTAGGCCTCCACGGAGAAAACTGTATAGTAGATCTCATTGTAGTATATTATGGACAGACTAAGCTAGCGGTTGGATTTACTAAACCGTTTAGTAGATTTTACCCATCCAGTAGTAAATCCATTAGTAAATCCAACCGCTAGCTTAGTCTGTCCATAATATACTCTTCTACAGTGAGATCTACTAAACAGTTTTCTCCGTGTCCTTAATTATTTAATTTCTTTAAACTTAACATTAAGTTTAAACTTTAAACATTATCGACTTACTCGATATTTTTGCTACATTGTGAGCTCGTTAAAAGCCAATTAGGTTCCAACAATACTGCAGGACAGCGGTATTGCCCATCAGAAAAAATTGCACCATACCATGGCCATTGATAAGTACTTTTTTGAGGATTGAGGCTCAAATACATATGAGAGTTTACAGGATTATTTAAAATCGGCTGACATCGAATGTAAACCCCAGGACATGTTTGGTTTCTATCATTATTTGGGACTCTATAGAGTGGTGGATATTCATAATCGATTATGTTCTTTCTCTCTGGTATGCTTCCGGATCGAACACTGACTTCTCTCACAGAATCCAAATATCTGTATAAATTTTTAAGCGTAATTTAAATTATGATAATAAAATATTTAAAGCCATGTATCAGTTATTTAATCATTACATTACCGACATTTTTTCCTTGCAATAAAATTTCTAAATTTATTGAGATATTAAGTTGAAAATTTCTAAAATTAAAGAAAATGCAGTATTGTTCATCTGGTTCTAAATGTTTATGAAAACAAATCGAATTTTTTTTAAATATTCTTTTTTAATAAACGTAAATATTTTGGACCAAATAAATCGTAAAAATTACCTAAAACCGAGATATGAGCATGTTTTTGATCCCATCCGTGATAGAACATTTTCTGAAGTCGATAATGGTGGTTGGTAGCAAACCGGACGCCAATTTCCATTTTGATATTGGGTTAGTACTCCCTCAGAATTCAAATGTGGTCTCCCATCGTGATCCAAATTCAAGTACTCCCCATTGCTTAGTACCACTGAAATTCCGAATTATTGAGAAAATTTCAGATTTATTCGGATTAAAAATGACTAAAACTTAAATTTGAGAAGCAGAATAAAATGAAGGTCTTACAGCAATCTAATTCATCTTCGTTTAACTGACAGTCCGGTTTCTTGTCACACCTCAATTTCAGATCGATGCATGCTCCACTTCTTCGACACTGATATTGATTTTCATTGCATATTCCTAAAGAAATGAAAAATTTAGACATACATGTCAAGTTACCATATCCAAATCGTCATTCAAAACAAAATTTACGGCAATTTTCCTCATCACTGCTGTCAAAGCAGTCGATGTGTCCATCACAAATAGCGTTTGGATTATTCCTCGATAAATTGTCCTTGCAGGTGCAATTTTGTTCATCGGTGCCATCCTCGCAATCATAAATTCCATTACAGCGTTTCACCATTGAAACTATTTGAATCAAACTATAAGAAGAATAAGACATATACATTCCTTTGTTAGTAATGAGAAAAGGAAGGATTTGTATCGATGAATAAGGTTTTAATTTAACTTACTTCTTGCAAGCAAATCTATTTGTGGGTGGAACGTAGGTAACATATTCATAATTTTCAGTTGGGGCCGATTGCGTGGTTTCTTGATTTATAGGTCCTTGATTCATTTCTGTAATATTAGTGTCAGTGAAATTTCAGAGTCATCTGGACCTCAGAATGACTCTCCTCTCTAAATCCTCTCTTCTATATAGAGACGACTTTGATTTACCGCACACTAGCTGAATTCAAAAGACTGATTTGCCATCACACACTTCTTCGGACCTCTTCGTAAGTTCGATAATTAAAAAGAGACCGGTGGTGAGCAGTGTTCTCAAAGCGTTCTTGAGGCGGTGGATTTGAACTACGCGCGTGAATAAACGTAGGAGAAGTGTGCGAATGTTCTTATTGGCCTATTACCAAAAATCAATAAACTATCAATATTCGAAGGGACAATAGAGCTCGGGAGGGGATAAGCGTGCGAACCACAGGAACGAGTCAGAATCGATTGAGATTTTCACCTGTGAACATTTTTCTGATTTTATCTGCGCTTAAAGCCGTAATGAAAGAGCTCAAAGGTACGCATTAGTGAATCTCGCGATGTGTTAGTAATTTTTTATCAAGTTTATTATGGTGATAGTGCTAATTGAAACATTTATGCATTTGTTTGTTACAGCGTGGCGAATTTACATGTATCTAGCTATGTCTTTATTTATTTGATCGCTGTATCAAATTCTGGTTGCTTACGTTTTCATAATTGCTCGAGAGAATTGATTGGTCGCTTCGATGCCAATGTCTTTTGGAAGGATAATCTCATCTTTCATCAGCGAAATTCGACATCGGTGGCTCTACAAATGTCTAAGTCTCTCTCTCTCGACTTGCCAAAGATTTCGTGAGTGACCTGATGCGATCTTGTAAAATTTAATTATTGATTGTTATTTGTATCATGTTTATCTATGTATATTTTTACATGTATGGCTATTGACGAGAGAGTCTTCTCGTACATAATTATTGCTCTTGCATTTTATTGTATTTGATATTGATTTTTTCTTTCGTGTGATTTTTCGTCATTGATTTTACCTATTTTGTAATTAATCATGTATCTTCGCGTATTTGCGTGATTTATTTTGTTGTCTTGCGAATTTTATTTGAAATATTGATTTGTATAATTCTCGCTTTTATTTTGATTCGCGTAACGGTTTTCCAAGTTTATGACTTTATTGATTTGATTTCGATTAACCGTGGTTATTTATTTGTTTTGAGTCGCATCGTTCTAAAGGCTATTCTTCTCTTATTGTCTGCTTCGGACATTTGATTCTTAATAATAATTGTGTGTTGTATTACATTGTGATTATACTCTCAATTTCAAAACTTATCTCGCCTTTTAAATTTAATTGAATTTCAAATCTCTTAGTTTAATTTCTTTTGTTTAATTCAAGATACATTTCTTATTTTACATTCTGTTTATTACCAAAATTGAAACTCTTCTAAATAATAAATATCCTTCCAGCAGTCGAGCATACGCAAATGTGTACCTCATAAAAAGATTTGGTTACATTCTCAAGTAACTCAAAGTGTTCGCTATGAAAAGTATGCAGTAAGTCAAAGTCGACTGTATAAAATTTAAGACGTAAAACAGATTTAGCGTAGAAGAGAACCATCAAATGTTTTCTATAAGAAAAACAGCAATTCGGGGATTTTACCAGAGTTGTTATCAGCAGATGCCTGTTGTGTATTTCCGTTTTCAAAAATTTGCTGTGGGGTTTCAGTCTGATTTCCAATATCTTTTGATCGATAAAATCCACCGTCGGAACAATTTATTTCATCCTCAGCGCCCAAACAGTCGACTAGACCATTGCATTGTTTTATGATTGGTAGACACTGCTGTGTGCCGGTTTGGCACTGGAAGCCAGGACAATTGCCCTTAGGCTTCATAAGAAAAATTCCTGTCCTGGGACGCCCTGAAGATAGATACAATTTTTAGTTACATTGGCCTATCTTAAAAAATAAACTAGATGTGAATTGGATCTCGGGTGTTCCATTTAACTATATTTATACATATTTATTTGTGTTCATTTTTTGAGCACTTTGCTTCCTCATTATGATGAAGTTGCAAATGAATTTGCTTCCTCATAGAGGAAGCATTAATGATTTGCCTCAATATTTAAAAATATATATATTATATAATTCTTTTTTCTCGAAATAAAGAATCTTTTGACCTCATCATTCATATTTTTAATTAAAATTTATTTATATTAGATGACTTAATTTTATACGATGCAAAAAACATTTTACTTTCTTACATTAGTTTTGAATTTTGGTTATTTGAAAACATATATAGATAAAAACGAAATTATTCAAAATTACAAATAAAAGCATAACTTCCTTAATATTCAATAAATTGCATTAGTCATTCAGGTCAATCGATTCGTCTCGACGCGAGGAATCTTTCTTTCCTTTACATAAGCTTTGAATTTTTATTATTTGAGAAGTTATTGTCGAAAAATAAATTTTTTAAAAAAATTCTAAATGTACATAAAAATGTTTAAATTAAATATTTTGAATAATCCTTTGGCACGTTGTGAGACATTGGTGGTGCTAATGTACCCTACAAATTTCATCAATTTATCTACAACTGCCTTTAAGTTTATAGGGCGACAAAAAATGCCGACACACACACACACACACACACGCGCGCGCGAGAGAGAGAGAGAGATAGAGAGGGGGGGGGTAATTAAACGATTTAAAAGTTTTTAGAAAATGTAATGATTACCAAGCTTCCTTTATGGGGAAGCAAAATTATTTAAAAATAATATAATCATAAAATGCAGTTTAATAATGATTTACGTGAAAATAAGCTATTTAAAGTTCATAGAAATAATATTTCCGTAAGTGTTTAAAAGCTGACAAAATGAAAATAGTTTAATGATTAAAAATTTCGCCAAATTTCTAGAAATCCTTAAAAATTCTACAAAATTTTTTAAAAATTTGAAAAATCTCTTGAAATCTTTTTAAATTATTCGAAATCTCATAAAATTCCATAAAATCCCTCGCAATTCTTTAAAAATATCTTTTAAAATATCTTCAAATTCCTTGGAATTCCAGGTTAATATTTAAATTTCCTTAAAACCCCATAAAACTTTTACAAACGTTTTGAAATTCCTTAAAATTTCACGAAAACCTTAGAAATCGCTGAAATTCGTTGAAATCTTTTTAAATTCTTAGAAACCTCTTAAAATTTCTACAAATTTCAAAACATTTAGAATCCTTTTTAAAATTGCTAAGAATTCTTAAAAGTCTCTTAAAATTGCATAAATTCATTTAAAATTTCACGATTTATCCAAAAATCCCTTAAAATTCTACGAAATCTTTTTAAAATCTTAAAACTCTTTTGAATTTCATAAGAATCACTTAAAAATTGTCAAATTTCCTTAAAATTTCTTGAAACCTCTTGAAATTCCTTTCTAAAAAAGTGATTTCTCTCTAAAAATGTCTAAAAAATCTCGCATACATTATAGTTGCAGATCTGATTGGCTTTGGAATGACTTCAAGTTGTAAAAAGAAAAATAAAATAATCGCGCGCCGCGCGCGCGTGTTGGTCTGCTAGCTTATTAAATTTATTTATATCTGATTTATCTTAGTTGAAAACTCAATTTAATGAAAATTGATTACTTACTTATTATACTCTGTATCCAAGGTGCATATTTGCTGACTCTTGTGTATGCTCCTGGTTCGTTTGGTCGGGCACAACCTTCTCCATGGCTGACTATACCGGCAGCGTACCACTGAGATCCCGAATTTGGATTTCTGTAAAAGAGAGCAATATTTATAAATATTTTTTCTGAAGGCCATGTAAGACTTACCCGATCCCTGCCTTACCGAAATTTTTTTCTCTGCAACGCTACGTCTACATTTATTGAGATATCAAATTGAAAATTTCTAAAACTGAAAAGCAAAAGCATTAAGGTACGTTTATCTGGTCCTAAATATTGACATTAATAAAAATTTAAGACCAAATAAACATACCTTAGCATATTTTATTTAATTTTATAAATTTTCAATTTGATATCTCAATAAATATAGACGTAGCTTTGCAGAGAAAAAAATTTCGGTAAGTTAGGGATCGGGTAAGTCTTACATAATTACCTTAAATTATTTTTAATATATAAAGATATTTAAGGATATTTAAATATTAAGAAGAATATTTTTTTACCTGCATAAAAGAGGGCCACCACTATCACCTTGGCAAGCATCTTTTCCACCTTCTTGATAGCCAGCACAAATTTCGCCGTCATTTTGGTCTACTATGTGCTTGCAATGTGGCAATATCGGTATTTCTACTTCACGCAATTCATCAGCTGAAATTAAATTAACGCTTAGGAAATGTCAAAGTATTGCGAAACATTCAAAATTGAATTTTTAAAGATACTTACGATCAGGACCGTGTTCGGCGATAGCACCCCAACCAACTATAACACAAGTTGTTTGGGGTTGAGGGAAATTTAAATCGAAATTAGGAATGCAAGCTGGACGGACCCATCGATTAAAATTAAGAGGTTGATCCAGAAGTAAGAGGGCAATATCATTTCTCATTGTATGCCCTACAAAGTTTGGATGAACAGCAACGCGAACTGCTTTTCTGGTTTGTGCCATTGGCGAAAAAGAATTTCGACGAAGAATGCCAGCTTGTACTTCATGATAATGAAACACGAATCTGAAAATCAGATCACTTTGTGAGACTTTTTAGCTGTTTTAACAGATTTCAAGGAATTTTAAGCCATTTCAAATTATTGTAAATATTTTATAGAATTTCTAAGGATTTTTAAGATATTTAACTAAATTTTGATAGATTTAAAATTGGGTTGAAGTTTCAGACGTCTAGTCTGTTGATTTTTTTTTATTTTATGTTTTTTTTACATTCACTGGATTAAGAAAATATCAAAAAAAGTTCAAAAAATATCAAGGTTCCCAAACCATTTTATTTTATTTTTATCTATTACATAGTAGAAATTTACCTGGTGTTGATCGTGATTTTAAGAGATTTTAAGTGATTTCATGGGATTTTAAAAAGAGTTATAAAGCATTTTAACCCCTCGACAACAACGTGGAATCGTGGGACGTATAGAACAATGTGGGGTGTCTGCAGATCTCACTCTGTTTTCTGCGTTTAAATTAAGTACCGGCTTTCAAGAACTACTGGGATTCAATCCTAAATACCTAGAATTAATGAAGCAAATATCCAGTAAAGTTTTCCAATTGCTGAGCAATTATTTAAAAATTTATTGAATTTGTTATAAACAAATAAGTGAGTGAAAATGGATTCGTGGGGATTGACAGTGATTCGTCAATTGATTCGCACAAAATATGAATCATTTGTACTCAGAAACTGTTTTTTAACTAAATACATGAAGGACAATAAATAATTTGTTATTTTATAAACAAATTTTATAAACAATTGGCCATATCAGGTATTTATGATGAAATAAATAAAATTTTTTCTACTGAATCCGACAAAAATTATAGATGTTACTTACTTGTTAGATTTAGGCATTCAATAACAACTGATAATTGCTTAAACAAATTTAATTAACAAATGCACTGTTTGACTATTTTCAGAGGTAGAAACTTGATTCTTTCAACGTAATCAAGTGTAAATAACTAATTTTTAAACTTTTAGAAAGTTTACATAACAATAAGCAATTTCAATTATTAAAAACAATTATGTAAACAAATTTTTATAGTCTTAGGGATTTTTGGAGATAAAATTGCGTTTCTATGATGTTATTAGCAGCGTATTATTTACCAATCACTCTTTGCTATCAATTGATTGCAATTGATAATTGTTTAAACATAATTAATTAACAAATGCACTGTTTGATTATTTTCAGACGTAGAAATTTGGTTTTTGCAACGTAATGAAGTGTAAATGAATAATTTTCTGACCTCTAGGGAGCAAAAATTTTAACAATTTTATCAACCAACTATTTTAAATGTTAAAAACAATTAAAATTGGCATCTTAGGCATTTTTTGCTAAAAAAATGCCTAAGATGACAAAAATTTGTTCATATAATTGTTGTTAATAATTTAAATTCTTGATTGTGATGCAGACTCCCTACAGTTTAAAAATTAGTCATTTACACATCATCACGTTGAGAAACTCAAGTTTCTACCTCTAAAAATAGCCAAACAGTCATTTATTAATTAATTATGTTTAAACAATTATCAATTGTTATCAATTAATAGCAAAGAGTGATTGGTAAATAATAAGCTGCTAATAACATAATAGAAACGCAATTTTATCTCCAAAATTGCCTAAGACGATAAAAATTTGTTTATATAATTGTTGTTAAGAATTAAAATTGTTTATTGTTATGTAAACTCTCTAAAGTTTTAAAAATTATTCATTTACACATGATTACGTCGAAAGAATCAAGTTTCTACCTCTGAAAATAGCCAAACAGTGCATTCATTAATTAAATTTGTTTAAACAATCATAAGTTGTTATTGAATGCCTAAATCTAATAAGTAAATAACATTTCTCTATATTTTTTGTCAGATTCAGTAGAAAAAGCTTTATTTATTTCAACATAAATACCTGATATGGCCAATTGTTTATAAAATTTGTTTATAAAATGAGAAATTATTTATTGTCCTTTATGAATTTAGTAGAAGGGGCTGAAGAGATACGGAAAGAGAAGATACTCAAAGCGGGAAACCTTCCTGCAACCTGTACTCAGCGGAAATGCGTTTATTATTTCGTTGGGGTCGCCATAGACCCCACGTTGTTGTCGAAGGGTTAAAAATTTTAAGCGATAAAAAGACTCTGAAGGATTTAAAGAATTGATAAAAAGTTCTAAGAGATTTTATTTGATTTTAGAGACTTTTATGGATTTTTAAAACAGTTTAAAAGAGTTATCAAAAAGATTTTTCAGAAATTTTTATCGATTTCTTTAGATGTTAAGGCACTTTTAAGAATCTCATTTTCTTGAGATTTTAAATGATTTAAGGGATTTCAAGAGATTTTAAGCGTTTATAGGGAATTTTAATGAATTTCAAAAGAATTAGAAAGATTTTCAACAGATTTCAAGCCATTTAAAATGATTTTAAGGAAGTACAAGGAATTTGAGGAGATTAAAGATATGAAATCTTGTGAAATCTCTGAAAAACCCTTTTCATAACTGTTTTCAACTCTTTTAAAAATCCTTTTGAATCCCAAAAATCAATAAAAATCTCTTATTATCTGTTGACATTTTTACATTCTCATACGTCTGAAACTTCAACTAAATAAATTTAAAGACATTTTAAAGAATTTCGAGACATTTAAAGGTATTTCAAGATATTTCAAGTGATGCTGAGGAATTCTTAGTCTCTCTTATAAAAAACAAATTTATGCAATCAATAATATTGATCGTTGAATGAAATTTTTCAAAATGAAATTTTCCAATTTTAAATTGTGTACTGACTTATTGTTAAATATTATTAAATCTACAAATTTTAGAAGGTCGAAAATTTAAAGTTTTATTAAATTTACAATTGAAATATTGAAAAATAATAAGAAAAACGTACTTATCAACACAATGAGCTGCAGTGAGTATCCAGTACTCGTTTACGATAGCGCCACCGCAGTTAAAATGTCCATCCTTGTAAAGAGCAACAACAAAAGGCCAAGCCTTTGGTTTGCTTGTCCTTCCCCCCACCACTCCAACTATCGGATTAATTTCCCGCTCCTTAATTAATCTACCCGCTCGCTGCGAAATTTCTTTTGTAGGATTCAAAGTATTCAAAGGAATTGAATCATTTTCATTATTATTTCGATATATGTCCTGTGAATAAAATGTTTCTTCGACTCTGGTGCCGCAAGCGAAAGGTGGACATTGAACAATTAATTGTTTGTTCAGACAAGTTGGAACCAATTCTGGAAAACCGTTGACACCTTCTACTATAAAAGGTCCTTGGACAAATTCTTGTATCGGCGGGTCCAGAAAAACGGGAACTTGACTGAAAACATTAATTTTTATTAAAAATATGTGCTATCGAGATATTAATTCTGCGCTTAAAAATTTTATTTTTGTAGCGATATAAAATAACATTAATTTTAAGACTTTTTTACATTCTCATCATCAAATAAGAAGGAATTGGTTTTTTAATAATTTTTGCACTCCTTTTCTTTAAAAAATTCCGAGAATTCTAGCAATTTCAAATCAAAGGATTTTAAAATGTTTTAAGGGATTTCAGAAGTATGCAAAATAATTTAGAATTTTTCATTTTTGATATATAAAAACTTGCAATTCCTTGTCTAATTTCCGGAATCTCGATATTAATCCTACAAAATCTAGTGAAATTCCTTTAAATTACTTTTAGTTGTATTTACCTCTGGTCCACTTCTAATCCAGTTTCCGGCATGCATGCTTCTCTTGCCCACTGAGTTGAATAACTGCACACTGGATACCATTGTCCTCGAAAATTTTTGTGTAAATATCCGGCAGTGTGTCCAACAGCGAACAACTGAAATAAAAAATTTTAAACTTCTATTTTATAGGTGAAAAAATTCCCTCAACAAAACATTGAAATAAGTCGGCCAAAAAAAATCGCTATTACAAAAGATTCACGTCACTGTCAACATATTTTAATTGTGAACATTCCTTGAAACTTCCTTCCATGTTGGAAGTAAAAAGATAGAAATTCTATCTATTTGAATCTTTTTCAATCTTCAGGATTGAAATAGAAAGAAAAAATGAATCCAAATTTCTATCTTTGTGTATCCTTCGTCTATCTTCGCCAATAACTTCCTATCCTCCATCTATCCACGCCAATCTTTCTTTATTCTCCCCCTATCAACACTAATCTATTTCTATCCCTTTCTCAATCTATTGCATCGCCTATCTTTTTCAATCTCTACTTTCCTATCCATGTCTATTCCTGGTCTAATCATTTGAACCCTTACTTATCTCTTTTACACGCTTATCCTTTTCAATCTCTACTAATCTATCCATATCTATCCTTGTATAATCATTTCAATCTTTTCCTATCTGTCTTTAAGTATACTACCAAGTCTATCCTTTGCAATCTTTACCATTCCTATCCATTTCTCTCCTTTTATCGTCTGTTCAATCCTTTCCCGTCCCCCTTGAAGTATATATTTTAATTATTATTGTAAGTAATATCTATGAGATAGAGAGGAGCGAATCTTATAAAAAGATTAAAGATTAAAAGAGTAGTACAAAATTTGAAAATTAATAAGTTTAAAACTAAGGATAGAAAAAGATTGCAAATGAGAGACAGAAAGATATTCAAATTTTGTTTGGAAGAGATAGACTGAAATATAGAAAAAGATAGAGAGACTGGATAGAAAAGATTCAAATTTTTTGGGAAAGATTGAAAGAGATAGGAAAAGATAGAGCCCAGTGAAAACGATGGATACACACAAAGATAGAAAAAGATAGCGTTTGATGGATGCAAAGTGTACACTTGGGAGGAATAGAAAATCTCTATCCTTTTCTACCCAAAAATTTCTATCCTTTTATATCTTCTTACTTCCAACAGGGTTGGGAATGTTCCGTTTTTTCTTACTCAATGGATCTTAAAACGTGAATATTTGATGATGAAAGTTAGTAAAGTGATTTATCATATTATATAAAACCAATACCTTCTCATATAGTGAGAATGTAGAAATTATTTTGAAAGAAAGATTCAATAGAAATAAAATTTTACATCTTTATCTCCTGTGGATGATGTAGTTAAAATGAAACAATCGTTTTCGTCCTTTCCATCTGGACAATGTTTAGTTCCATCACAGCGTAGATTTAAAGGTATGCAGATTCCATTTTGGATTCCACTAGATTGATCATCGCAACTGAAAGTCTTTGGAGGACAACCTGTTTGAAATTACAAAAACAGAATTAGTATAAGAAGAATACATCACAGTTTTTTTTAAATAACTAAAGTTACTGCAAAAGATATAAGTAACCCATCTTTTTCAGTAACTTAGATACTTGTAACGAGTTTCTACGCAACACTGATTAAATTTCACTGAAATTTGTGAAATTAGTTGTTTAAGTTAGTGCAGAGAGAAACTCGATGAGACTTAAAAACGACCAACGGGTAAACTTGGAATAGGCGGACGGAAGTGGTTGTTTCGATCTGGTAAAAAAAACTCTTTAATGTCCCTACAACCGTACTTCCGTCCGACGTCCGTTACGATTTATTTGATACCAACTCGAGAAAAGAATGTAAATTAAGCGTATTATAAACTGTAAGGTATCATGCGGCAGAGTCTATACGACACTGAACTTGGAATTTACATGAATATGATGCTATCAACCTTCTCATGGTCGGAATACTAATTCGTACGGAAGCTAGTCACTGATGGACATGGCTTTATCTTTCTCATGCTAGTTCTTGTTGAGAGGAATTGCGGCTAATTACTTCCATTGAATCTTTACAAGAATATGCTAAAAGATGTTCAATCGAGAAACAGAAAAACATAAGGGAATATTTGTCGCGGCTAAATCTAAATGGGTAAAGTTTAATTTTTTTGCATTGAAACAAAAACAAATGCACTTGTGTAAATAATAAATGTGTAGATTGCAAATTGAAACAATTACCAAAACATCCCAATTCATCCTCTCCACGCGGACAGTCGAAATACCCATCACAGATGCGATCCTTGCCAACTCGGTCTTTGCATGAGCATAAAATTTCATCGCTTGCATCACCACAATCAACCCGTCCATCACACCAACTGGATTGAGGAATACAAATTATTCCGTTCTTGCACATCATTTTTCCAGGTGGACAGTTTCCAGTCCAAGCTGAAAAAATTACAAATTTTAGACTGGAATGCAACATGAAAGGCACACGTTTTTAAAAAGAAAAAAATCCAAAGATTTGATTCATTTCAAATCAGATAGAGTCTAATTTCAAGTATTTTATTTTTGAAGTTTTTTTCTTATCTTAAAAAAGAGATGTCACTAATATATCGAACACATTGTTGTCGAAAACTTGATTGGTTCCTTTGGAAATTGCGCAAATTTGTGTGAATGTATCGAATTTGAAAACTATCTTCAGACTATTTACGTCGTCAAAAAGATTACTAATAAAAAGGTTATAAGTATAAAGATATAAAATAATTTAAAGTCATAAAAATAGTTATTTTTATGTGAAAAATAAATTATTAGTGAAGCAAGAAAATATTTCAAAATATATACCTAAGGTTAGTGAACATTATTCAAGAAATTAAAAAGATTGTAAACTTTTCATGTGTTTTTTATCAGTTTTTAATATATTAATATTTAATATATGTATATGTATTCGTATTATATTTACATATCAGTTACCATCAGAATTATGAGATTTTATGAGATTATAAAGTAATTTTAAGGGCGTTGGATCCAAGTGTTAAGCTCAAAATTCCATTCTACATTTTACTCAACGAAAATTATAGATAAATATTCTTTCGCTCTGTAGCGCTCATCTTTTTTCAAATATAAGACTATATACAGAGCGAAAAAATATTTAATTTCGATACTTTTTGCATAAAATGAAGAATACAAAATCTAACTTAAAAATTGAATATTTCTATTTTACTTAAAAAATATTTGAATTAGATATTTTCTCGCTCTGTACGCATAAGTTTAGTTAAAAATTGAATAATTCTACAGAGGGAAAAAATTCCAAATTTAAAATTTGTTGAGTAAAATGGAGAAATCGAAGTTTTAGATTAGAACTTGGCTTCAACACCCTTAAGGGATTTGACTATATATTTTGTAGAATTTTAAGTATATAATTTGAGAAAGTTTTAAGAGATTTTTAGGCATTTTACGAAATTTCATTAAATTTTAAGGTATTTTAAAAGATTTAATGAGATTTCATGGAATCTTAAATAATGTTAAGGTATTTAAAATGGCTTTACGAAATTTATTGAGATTTTAGAAATATTAAGTGATTTCACGGTATTTCGAGGAATTTTATGAAATTTTAAAGGATTTTATGAAATTGCATGAAATTTTAAATGTTTTTCAGAGATTTAACGATATTTCATAGGATATTAAGTAATTTTATTGGATTTGATGGTATTTTGGGAGATTCTTAGTAATTTTAAGCGACTTTAACATATTTTATGAGATATTCAGTCATTTTACGGACATTTATTTCCAGAAATTTTTAAGGATAAGGTAAGATTATATTGGATTTTCACGAATTTCAAGGAATTTCATAGGATTTAATGGGATTTTAAGTAATTTTATGGGATTTGATGATATTTTGGGAGATTCGTAGAAATTTTAAGCGACTTTAAGATAGCTTATGAGTAATTTTGAGTAATTTTAAGAGATATAATGAGACTTTATTGGATTTTGAGTATTTTAAGTAATTTTAAGAAATATCAATTGATTTTGCGATAAAAAAATGAATTTCATATAAGATTTCATAGGATTTTTAGTCATTTTAAGGGTTATAACGATAGGTTGTGGAATTTTAAGGAATTTTATGTAACATGAAGGAATATCAAGTGATTTTTATGAAATTTAAAGGAATTTCACCGGATTTTTGAAATATGTTAAAGGAATTTTAAGATATTGTATAGGGTATTAAGTAATTTTAAAGACTTTTAATGGATTCAAGGGTTTTCATGGAATTTTAGATACTTGTAAGATATTTTAGATAATATTAAAATATTTTGAGGACTTTCAAAGGATTTTACGGAATTTCAGTGGGTTTTCAGGAATTCTAAGAGATTTAATCAGATTTAATGGGATTTTAAGTAATTTTAAGAAATATCAAGTGAATTTACGAAATTTACAGGAATTTCACAAAATTATATTTTAAGAATTAAAAATTCTAAATTAGTTTTTCTACTAGCAAAAGGTGCGTGCAAAAACGAGAAATTAATTGCGCGCAGAGCGCGCGAATAACAATTGCTAGTTTTTTAAAAATGACATTTTCAAGAATGTCTGGTAATAAAACAAAATATTTTATGATAAATGAAATTTTTTGTCAAAGCATTGAATTTTGAAAGAATTTTTTATGGAATAAACTCATTTTCGGAAAAATCTGTGTTATCTCCTTATCTCCTTTCAATGAGTTCATATAGACATATACCTTCAACAATCTTATTGGTAGGATTATAGCGGGCGTTGTTGTTATTGGAAGATCCTAATCTTTCATCGGCTTCCGAATTTCTGAAAGGCATCCTCTGGAATTCACTACCGGAAACACCAGACATTGGCGGGAATCGAATAGTTGGTGATGGGATATAAGTACAATAATATGGAACTGTTGGTGGTATTCGATTCTGATTGTTTTGTTTCAGAAAAATATTTTGCCCAGGTCCTGTTGGGCCAAACTTTTGGAATTGCGCTTGTTGCATCTGTTGAGAGTTTTGATGCATTTGTTGTATCTGTTGCATCTGTTGCATCTGTTGACTGTTTGATTGCATTTGTTCCATCTGTTGATTGTTTGATTGCATTTGTTGCATCTGTTGATTGTTTTGTTGCATTTGTGGAATTGGTTGCATCTGTTGACTGTTTTGTTGCATTTGTGGAAATGGTTGCATTGGTTGTATTGGTTGCATCGGTTGCATCGGTTGCATTGGTAGCATCGGTTGAATTGGTGGTCCAAAAACTTGTCCGGCTGGGTTCATCTGGTTTTGGATTCCTTGATATTGTTGTCCCTGACTTCCAAAATGAACCTCTGCAATCATAAAATTGATAAATATGAAAAGCAATTCGCCAACTAGTAATTTTCCCTATGAAATTACGATTTACAAATCTTACCAGATCCTGGAGAAGGATATCCTCCCTCCAAATGTTGTGGAGGTGGTCCATAGAAGCAGACAGGATAAGGAGTCCAGGTTACAGTAGGTGTGATTTGAACTTCGTGGGTAACAGACATCGATTCAGCAGTGGGATTTGTACCACTTGGTATTTGTGGAAAGTTATAATTTCCATTCTGACAGTTACCCCCAATTTTCTGTGTATAACCATAGTTATTAGACATTCTCGTGCCATTTACTTCCTCATAACTCGTCGTAGTTTCTACATTATCCTCGTTACTTACTTGAATGGATTCTTCTGTCGGCTTTCCTTTGTTCCAGAAACCAGAATCAAAATTAGTGAATTTGTCTTGATTGACAGTATCAGTCACATTAAAGATAATTTTCGTACCATTCCCAGGAATCATTTGAATTTTAATCTCAGGGGGTGAAATTAAACCATTTTGGACTTCCGAGTTGACTGGTCCTTGGTTTCCTTGTCCTTGATTCATTGTAGAGTCCCAAGGTGACATATCCGGCACTTGGAACATCGGATTGTTATCAAAAATGTGAGGAAGTTGGTAATGTGGACCATTTTGATAAATAGGTCCCTTTTGGTAAGAAGAAGGTCCATTTTGATATGTACTTTCAGTTTGATAAGTGGACCCGCTTTGGAAAGAAGGCCCATTTTGGTACATTGGATAACTTGGTCTGTTTTCATAGCCAGCAGCATTTTGATAACCAGCAGCATTCTGATAACCACCTGCATTCTGGTAATCAGCGGCATTTTGGTAACCAGCGAAATTTTGGTAACCAGCAGCATTTTGATAATCACCTGAATTCTGATACGCACCTGCATTCTGATAACCACTATTCTCATAATGCTGAAAATTATCAGTCTGAACAGCTCCATCTGTAATCGGTTTTTCTGTAGAAGACTTTTCAATAATTGTTGTATTTTTCAAAATATTAGTGATCGTAACCCCATTTTCCACTCTTGTATTGTTAGTTTTCATAACATGAAATTCCTTATTCGGATTGTCGCCACCATATTTTGGCAATTTATTACTATTTTTAATCGGCGAAGGCTGCGAGTTTTGAGTAGTTGCAGAATAATCATTTCCTGGAATTGGAAGAGGAATATACTCTGGTTGTTCACTATTGGGCATTGTAAATCCATAGAAGATATCACGGGTAGAAGTGTGAGGTTCCTGGGAAGCATCTTCGTACGATATGAGACCTAT
The DNA here is from genome assembly GCA_904066015.1 of Synergus gifuensis. Classification (NCBI taxonomy): domain Eukaryota; kingdom Metazoa; phylum Arthropoda; class Insecta; order Hymenoptera; family Cynipidae; genus Synergus; species Synergus gifuensis. Next base: position 33,408 of record CAJFCO010017222.1, read on the forward strand.
GTGCTCTAATTGCCGACATTGATAACAGAATTGGAGATTTTTCCATTTTTTCTCCTGGTTTGGCTTGGAAAGTGTAGACATGATTTTTTCAATTTCATTTACATTCGTGTCTATTCCGTTTGTGATGCTGAGTACTTCTTCAATCAGCCGCTGACACTTTTCATGATTCTGCTTGCATAACTTAATTTGATTTTGGTCGATATCCCTTTTTATTCGTTGTCTGCTGCTTCTTGATATTTTTTCCAATTTATCCCAAGTGTGGGGATACTCTGAATAGGGATGCACATTGGCAATCTCAAATTCCTCAAATGGAGTTTCTTCTGTGATAATAGCCTTATCGATCATTTCAAAATGAACCTTCGGATAACTGTTCTCTGAGGACAGAAGAAAAAGGATTAAATTTTAAAAATTAAACAATTGGGATTGGACTGAAGTTTCAGACGTCTTTTTTGGTAAATTTTTTTGTTTCCATTTTCTTGTTTATAATGTCCAAAAAATAGAAACCAAGGTACAAAAACCGTTTTTCTTTATTTACTGATGCCATTTTAGAGCAAAAAAAAAAAATTTTATAAATTAAAATTAAAACACCAGTTAAGACTGAAAACCTGACACAAGAAACAATTTAAAAAAATTTTTTTTAAACAATTTCAAATCGAAGGATTTTAAAATCAGAAGTATGCAAAATAAATTAGAATTTTTAATCTTTGAATTACAAGAACCTGTAATTCCTCGTCTAATTTTTGGAACCTCAATAAGTTTCATAAAATTCCTTTAAATTTCGTAAAATCTTTTAAAATTACTCAATATCCCATGAAATCTCATTAAATTCCTGAAAATCCAATGAAATTTCGTTAAATTCATAAAATCTCTTAAAAAACTCCTTGAAATTACTTAATTCCCATAAAATATCGTAAAATCCCTTAAAATTACTGAAAGTTTTATAAAATATCGTCAAATTCTTTAAAATTATTGAAAATCCCATGAAATTCCTTCACATTATTCTAAATCCCATGAAATCTCATTAAATCGCCTTCAATATCTGAAAATCCATTGAAATGTCGTAAAATCCCTTGAAATCCTTTAAAAGTTCGTCACATTACATACTTATAATAAAATTCCACAAAATATCATTAAATCCTTTAAAATTACTTAACATCCCACAAAATCTATTTAAATACTTTTAAATTCCAGTGAAATCTCGCCAAATCGTTTTTAATTTCTTTAGATTCAATAAAATCGAAGTAAATAGTAAAATCCTTCAAAATTTCTAAAAATCACAATAAATTTCATACAACGAAAACAATCTGAAGATTGTTTTCAAATTCGGCAAATTGAAAAGAAAAAGTCGTCCGAAGAGACGTCTGAAACTTCAGTTCAATACAATTGGGAAAAAAGGAAAATACTTCTAGATTTTTCGCCTAATTAATATTTCATTTAAATATATGTTGAGATATTGATTGAAAAGCTTGAATTTGTACTATAACTTATTATTCTGTTCGAGAGATTATGCTAGTTAAGTTATAAAATCTTGAACAGGGAATTTTTGATGAAAAAACACTTTTAAAAATTGTTTCTGACTTACCAGAATTTAGGGCAAGTGTCAATAATGTTGTCAAAAAGCAAAGTAGGAACACGAGAGCGAAGAATGAAGCCAAAATACTTGTTTTTCGACTGGCGATAACTTCCCAGTAATGATTGATCTGTAGATTCCTAGTTGTGTCATTCGTCCTCACTGAAATCATTAAATAAATCACTTTTTATTAATTGAAAAAGGAAAATTTAGTTAGACGTCAAATTAAATCCTAATTTTCTTTTAAGGGACTAATAATTGAGTTGAAGTTTCAGACGTCTAGTCTGACGATTTTTTTTACATTTATTGGAATAATAATAATAAAAAAAAAGTTTCCACTGTTCCCAAAACCCAAAATTTGTATTTAGCAATTTTACAGAATTTAAAGGAATTTTAAAGAGACTTTAAAGAATTACAATAGATTTTATAAGATTTCAAAAATTATAAAAGGATTTCAAGAGATTTACAGTAATTTTAAGGAATTTCAAGGGATGCTAAGAGATTTTGATTGATTTTAAGAATTTAAAGGGATTTTAAAAAGAGCTGAAAATAGTTATCAATGGATTTTTTCAGAGATTTCACAAGATTTCAAGACATTTGAACTGATTTTAAGAAATTTTAAGGAATTTTAGGATATTTGAATATATTTAAAGAGATTTGAAGATATTTCAAAACATTTACAGATGATTTAAAATTTTTAAAATAATTTCAAGTAATTTTAAGGGATTTAATTTAATTTACTCCACATTAGAATAAATTCCTGAAAATTTCTTAAAATCACTTAAATTGTTTTAAAATCTTTTTAAAATCTTTAAACTCTCTTGATTTCTTTTAAAATCCATTGAAATTCCTTACAATCACTTATCACTAAAATCTTGTGAAATCTATAGAAATTTCTAAAAATCTCTGGAGCGGCCTTTTGATAAATATAAAAATCCCTTGAAATCTTGTGAAATCTCTTGAATTCTTTTAAAAATTCTTTGAAGTTCATTAAGATATCTTGAAATTTTCCAAAATCACTTAAAATCTCTATAAAATCCCTTGAAATTTCTTAAAAACCCGGGAAACGCCGAGTAGATTTCTACTAGTAAATAAATAAAAATAAAATGATTTTGGGAATTTTTTTTGATATCTTAATCCAATAAATGCATAAAAAAGTCAAATAAAAATGTTTGTCAGACTAGACGTCTGAAACTTCAACCCAATGGACTAATAAAAAATATCAAAAGAAATAAACACCGAATCGGGAATTTTATTTTTCGAGGTTTTTATTCAGTCGCCGCAAATGATTCTTCTAATAATCAAAAAATTAAAATAATAAATAATTACCGTAATGAAATCCGGGAAGATTTCTGGAATTATCGTATCCTTCGTTATTCCTCTCTGAAGGAGGATTATTATATCCGGTTTGATTGTTCATCATCGTGCTGAAATGTCACAAGTTTGGTTAAAAGAAAAAATACTTCAAATCATGAAAATAATTAATTTTAAAATAAAAATTATTCTAAAAAGACGAAAAATACTGAAATTTCTAATGGAAAAGATGATTCTGAATTGATAATTGAAAATGACGATTCTATATGTCACATACTTTTTGGAGAAATGAAAATAACAGAAAAGAGGAAAGAAAAATCATTATTCAATTTAGAAGAATTTTAGTACCATTCCTAGTTTTACGTAATTCTCATTGAACCGCAAGAGACGCACCGAATTCAGAGCAAGTGCAAATAATAATTTTACTAATCACGATACTGAACTTTGAAAGCCCGCGGGACCTAAACTGAACTGCACAGTGGGTGATGTCAGAACGAAATAACTTGTAATTTGTCGTATAGGAAAATGCAGATATCAGCGATCTCGAGCAGTTATTGCCTAATTGATTTCTTCATAATTAAAATTTTTGTAGGTGAATGACATCTGTATACGCACTGTACACATTGCAACCCACGCACATTTTATGACATTCTTAAATTTTGGTATTTAATAATAATACGAAACTGAAAAATTTCATCAAATTGACAAATTTAATCAATTCTGATAAATTTAAAAGAAACTAGTAATAATGATCCGCGCGCTCTGCGCGCGATTAATTTCTCGTTTTTGTACACCTTCTGCTAGTATACAAAATAATTGAGAAATTTATAATTTTTGAAATATAGAAACTTGCAATCCCTTGACTATTTTCAGAAATCTCCATAAGTTTCGTCTTTAAAATCCCTTTAATATCCTTCAAAATTCGTATTAAAATTACTTAATATTCTATATAAAATTTCGTAAGATCCCTTAAAATTATTTAAATCTCCTGAAATGTCATGAAATCCATTAAAACTCCTGACAATCCAATAGAATTCCGTAAAACTCCTTGAAAGTCCTCAAAAAATAACTTAATATCTCATAAAATATCATAAAATATCTTACAAGTATTTAAAATTCCATGAAATTTCGTAAAATCCCTCGAATCCCTTAAAAGTCTTTTAAATTACTTAATATCCTGTACAGTATCTTAAAATCCCTTTAACATCTGGTTAAAGTCCTTTAAATTTCATAAAATTACTTGATATTCTTTAAAATTCCACAACCTATCGTTATCCCTTAAAATTACTTAAAATTACTTAAAATACTATAAAATCTCATTAAAACTCTTAAAATTCCTGAAATTCAACTGAAATTTCGTAAAATCCCTTGAGTCTCTTCAAAATCCTTTAAATTACTTAATATCCCATAAAATATCCTAAAATCCCTTTAAATAATTTAAAATCCCATTAAATTTTTTGAAATCCATTAAAATTCAGAATCTTTTGAAATTCCTTTAAATTTTATAAATTCACTACACATTTCTTAAAATTCGACAATCTTTTGTTATATCCCTTAAAATTGCTTAAAATTCTATAAAATCTTATGAAATTCCTTTAAATTTCGTAAAATCACTTGAGATTACTTAAAATTACCCAAAAAGCCATTAAGTCTTAATAAGTCTCTTAAAATTATTCAAAATTCCATAAAATCTCGTTAAATACTTAAAAATACTTGAAAATGAATCTCAACAAATCTCTTAAAATTTCTGAAAATAAAATTCCTTAAAATTTCTTATTATCATTAAATAACTAAAAATCCTTTAAAATTACTTAGAATCCACAAAATTATTATCAAATCCCACAAAGTTACTTAAAATCCCTTGAAATCTGTTAATTCCATAAAATATTAAATCACTGAAAAAAATACCCAATAAAATATCGTAAAATCCCTTAAAATTACTTAAAATTCCTGACAATCCAATGAAATATATCTCGTCAAATCCCTTGAAAGTCCTTAAAATAATTAAATATCCCATACAATATTTTAAAATTACCTTAACATCCTTCAACATTTGGTGAAATTCCTTTAAATTTCGTAAAATAATTTAATACTACTTGATATTCCTTGACGTTCCATAAAATTCCACAAACTATCGTTATATGCCTTGAAATTACTTAAAATCTCATGAAATCTTATGAAATCCCTTGAAATTAATGAAAATCCAATGAAATCTCGTAAATCCCTTGATATCACAAAAGTCGTTAAAATAACTTAATATCCTATATGAAATATCGTAAAATCTCTGAAAATTACTTAAAATTTCAGGCAATTTCGTAAAATCCTTTGAAATTTCACGTGAAATCAATTAATATTTTTAAAATCTCAATAAAATTCGAAAAACCCTTTTAAATCCCTTAAAATTATTCAAGGTTCCATGAAATCTCATTAAATAAATTAAAATATCTTAAAATCCAGTGAAATTTTGTAAAATTCCTAAAAATCTCTTAAAAGTTTCTCAAATTACTTAAAATTCCACAAAATATATAATCACATCCCTTAAAATTACTTTATAATCCCACAAAATCTCATAATTCTGTTGGTAACTGATCTTTAAATATACGAATACATATACATAATATAATAAATAATATATTAAAAATACGAGTATAAATACATTAAAAACTGATATAAAAAACACATGAAAAGTTTACTATAAGTAATCTTTTTAATTTCTCTATAATATTCACTAACCTTAGGTATATATCTTGAAATATTTTCTTGCTTCACTAATAATTTATTTTTCACATCAAAATAATTATTTTTATTACATTAAATTATTTTCTATATTTATATAACCTTTTTATTAGTAATCATTTTGACAACAAAAATAGTCTGAAGATAGTTTTCAAATTCGATACATTCACATACATTTGCGCAATTTCCAAAGGAACCAATTAAGTTTTCGACAACAATGTGTTCGATATATTGGTAAAATCTCTTTTTACATTCTCATCAGAGAAGGTATTAGATTTGTGTAA
>CAJFCO010017222.1:49518-61788 GCA_904066015.1 Synergus gifuensis
ATAGTGATGTAAATGTTAATTGCCAGCTAAGTTATACGGATTACAATTGCTGGTCTTTTTTAAGAATTAGGTATAAAATAATAATGAGTAATTAGTATTACGTCGCGGGACGTGACAAATATATCGAACACATTGTTGTCCAAAATCTGATTGGTTCTTTTGGAAATTGCGCAAATTTGTATGAATGTATCGAATTTGAAAACTATCTTCAGACTATTTTCGTTTTCAAAACGATTACTAATAAAAAGATTATATAGAGATATAAAATAATTTAAAGTGATAAAAATAATTATTTTGATGTGAAAAATAAATGATTAGTGAAGCAAAAAAATATTTCAAAATATATACCTAAGGTTAGTGAATATTATTTGAGAAATTAAGCAGATTTTAAATTAAACAGTAACTTTTCCTATGTTTTTTTATATCACTTTGTAATATATTAATATTTAATAATATATTCATATATTTATTATTTATACATCAGTTACCATCAGAATTATGAGAATTTATGGGATTATAAAATAATTTGAAGGGATTTGACTATATATTTTGTGGAATTTTACGTAATTTAAGAAAGTTTTGGAAGATTTTTAAGCATTTTACAAAATTTCATTAGATTCTAAGGTATTTTAAGAGGTTTAATGAGATTTCATGGAATCTTGAATAATGTTAAGGAATTTAAAAGGGTTTTAGGAAATTTATTGAGAGTTTAGAAATATTAAGTGATTTCACTGTGTTTCAAGGGATTTTATGAAATTTTAATGGATTTTACAAAATTGTATGAAATTTTTAATAATTTTCAGAGAATGAACGATATTTCATAGGATATTATGTTATTTTAATGTCTTAAGGGATTTTAAGGCATTTAAGAGATTCCATGGGATTGTCAGGAATTTTAAAGAATTTCATGAAATTTCATAGGATTTTAAATAACTTTAAGGGATTTGTCCATATTTTATGGAATTTTAAGTAATTTTAAGGACATATTTTAAGGAATTTTATAAAACTCATGAAGATTTCTGAAATTAGATAAAAAATTACAAGATTTTATATTTCAAGAATTAAGGCCATTTAAGACTTACCCGATCCCTTACTTACCGACATTTTTTTCTCTCCAACGCTACGTCTACATTTATTGAGATATCAAATTGAAAATTTCTAAAATTAAAGAAAATATGCTGAGGTATATTTATCTGGTCTTAAATTTTTATAAAAATAAAAAAAAATTTTAATTATTTATTTTAAAAAATATTTTTTTTATAAATATCAATATTTAATACCAGATAAACGTACCTTAATGCTTTAGCTTCAATTTTAGAAATTTTCAATTTGATATCTCAATAAATGTAGTCGTAGCGTTGCAGAGAAAAAAATGTCGGTAAGGTAGGGATCGGGTAAATCTTACATGGCCTTAAAAATTCTCAATTATTTTTTCTACTAGCAAAAGATGAGCAAAAACGAGAAACTAATCGCGCACATAGCGCGCGGATCATAATTTCTAGTTTAAGAAAAATTTATTAGAACAGGATAAACGTACCTTTAAAGAAACTCGACATCTCAATAAATGCAGAAGTGGCATTTTAGAAAAATACCGGTAAGGTAGGGATCGGATAATTAATATATAGTAAAATATTTATTCTAAATAAGAGACTTATTCCTGGATTTTTTTAAGCATTTTTTATTTACAGTAAGTTGGCCAATTTACACTACAGTCGACCTCGAAAAAACACTCTACCCTCCTGGATTAATATCTCGACTGGTGAATAAATCTTATCTGATTAATAATCCAAACCTGCCTGGAATTCCTTCTTCTGAAGATAATTCTGAATTAACTTCTTCTGACTCTTCTATTCTGGAATTAAAAGAAACTTGCGGAATCTCTAGTAATGCGAACCTTTCAATCGATATACGATTCGGAGATGAAGAGAAAGTTTATCCTGGACAGTGGCCTTGGCTGGCTGCAATTTTCATTAATTTAAAAATCGACTCAGGAGACGAATTTCAATATCGCTGCATTGGAAATCTTATTTCTAGCAAGCATATAATTACAGGTAAATTAATTTTTCTATAAATATTTGCATTCAGACTGAATATATAAAATGTTCTATGAGTATTTTTATTTCTAAAGTGAGTTATTTTTTAAAAAACAATTCTTTAAGTTTACATAATTTTTGACCTAATTGATATTTTTAAGACTTCGATTTAGATTCTACAACTTGAAGTTATTAATTGATTAGATGTAGAACTTCTTTTCATTTCACAGATTTCAAATTTTTTTGAAATTTTTTCTGGATTCTGGAAATCGGATAAAATTTTTTAATAATTATTTATGTTTCAGCTGCTCATTGTTTGAAAGAAAATGGCGAAGATATACCACTAAATGCACTTTCAGTTTCGCTGGGAAAGTATAATATAGAGCTTCCAAATGAAACCGAATCCTTAAAACTGGACATTTCAGAAATCAGGTTTCATCCGAAATTTAATATCAGTTTCACGAATGCTGACTCAGACTTGGCTATTATTGTTTTAAAAAATCCTGTTAAATATTCTTCAAAAATTCTACCAATTTGCTTATGGAAAGACTCAATTGACCTGGAAAAAATTGTTGGAGAAAAGGGAACTGTTGTGGGATGGAGGAAATACGGAAAACGTTATCAAGGCGAACCGCGCAAAACAATGGAACGAATCGTGTCTCAGGTAATTATTCAAATTTTTAAAGCTTTAATAGCTTTAAATGTCAAAAGATTTCAAATTTGAAAAAATACAGCATATAGAAACCGAAAATAAAAAATATTAAAACAATTTTTTTAAACTTTTCAGGAAGATTGTTTGAGAAGCAATCCCGCATTTATAGAAATAACTTCCAATCGCACTTTCTGTGCTGGAAGTAGAAACGGAAATGGGCCATGTAATGGAGATAGCGGAAGTGGTTTTGTAATTCAAGATATTAAAACTAAAAGATATTACCTTCGAGGAATTGTTTCATTAACTCTTTTTGATAAAGAAGTATTGTCCTGTGACTTAACACAATATGTCGTTTATCTTGACATTGCCAAGCATCTAGCTTGGATAAAGGAACAAATTTCGATTGATCAGAGATTGACAGATTTTAACAAAATAAGACATTCTCATTTTCTTTGATTCTAAAAATCAATTTTTTTCCACGATGGACTAAAATAGTGTTGGCGCGACACCATATTTTTTTACCGAAAATTTTTTATCCTGCATATGGAAAAATACTGAAAAAATAATTACCAAAATTTCAAATTCCCGAAAAATATTAATTCCAGAAACTTCAAATTCCCTAAAATTAAAAAAAATATATATTTTTTGTTTGATACAAATTTTGAAGAAAAAAAAAATATATTTTTTTAATTTTCGAAAATTTGAAATTCTGGAACTTTCTAGAGTTTCATTACTAAACATTTTTCGTGATTTGCATTTTTGATAATTATATTTTCAGTAAAATGAACAGATTAAATTTTCAGGTTAAAACTCTGATCCAACACCCTTTACGGGTTAGTACCAAAGTTTTCACCTTTTTTTTAAGAATTTTTTTTGCAAATTAAAATTTGTGTTACAGATCCTAACTTTTCACACATGAATATAGATATAAAACACTAATACAAACAATTTTTTTTTTATTTTTAATTATAAATCCGGCTGGTATGGCTGCCTGAAGTTACCTATTTTAAAAACTGGTCGCCTTGATACATATATCTCAAGTTTGGAGGCTCTGAAACACAAAAATCAATGAGATTTATAAAGAATAGACTTGTCGCTATCGCATGAACTATGGTTCATGGTTCTAGTTCATGCGATGAAGACATACATAAGTGTAGAATAACATATCCAAATTGCAGCTTGATCGGTCTAATAGTTTTTTCTGAATCTTGGCAACCAGTTTTTAAAATGGGTAACTATAGGCAGCCATATCAGCTGGATTTATCATTAAAAATAAAAATGAAAAATTGTTTGTAATGGTGTTTTATAACTATATTCATGTGTGAAAAGTTAGAATGTGTAATATAAATTTTAATTTGAAAAAGAAAATCTTAAAACAAAAGGTGAAAACTTTAGTACTAACCCCTTATTTATTGACTATTAATCTATTTATTTATACTTTATATATACTTTTTTAAATAAGTGATCTAATCAATGTCGTAAATATATTTTTCTTCTGCAAAAATACTTCTTTTTTTTATCTCACATTATTCTTATTTTTATTATCGAATTAAATAAATTCATTGAAATCAATTCTTGAAAACCATTTACATATTTAAAATTGTTTGAAATTGGCATTTTCACAGGGATTTTCGCTATCGGATTCTCAGCTCATTAAATTTCATTTTTCCAAACTGCTTTTGATAGGATTATAAAATCTGTATTTTACACAACTTATTCGATACAAAGAATAGAAAAGTATAAGATTTCTTTCGCAAGAGTAAATTTGATGGTTCACTTTGCAAGAAAAAGAAGTGAAAGAATTTTTGTATTGTCCTCTTATGGTAGTTATCATGTGGGTCACATATGGGCATATCCACGAAAAGTGTCATTTTCTCTCAAAAAAAAGTTAAAAAATAAATCTTAAAGCACACTTTTCAAACTTTTTTCCTATACATTCTACATACATATAGAAACTCATTTTTTAGGGTGGTAAATAACTTTGCGCATGCGCGCAGTTTTCACAAAATATTGAAACAAATAAGTCCATCAATTTAATTAAATTAATAATATTTTTGAAATTGAAGGTGAAATAGGATTGTTTTTCCTTCTTAAATGTTCAGGATACTTTTCAGTAGTGTGTAAATTACTTTATTCTTGATTACAAATATATAAAGAGTATCTGAAACTAAATAATGCGGACTTTTCTTTAAAAATTCGTAATTTTATTCCTAAATTTTTAGTTATAATACTCTATCTTATATTTTAAATCGAAGTCAGTTATTTTTCCAATACTGAAGTGTATATCCTGACCATTTGGAATATAAGGGAACAAAAATTCAACAGTTAACAGAAAATATATTATGTTATTTATTATTTTTCAAAGTATAGCGAAATATCACAGAAAAGAGAAAGCTAATTTTTAGTATGTTTCTTTCGCCTAATCTGCCTAATCTTAGTTTTGTGTTCAAGTACAGTGAAATAGGTAGATGGTTTTAAAGAGAAATGAATACATGTAGCTTTTTTAAAACATTTTATACATGACAAGAAGCGTGGTCGCAGTGTGGTTGGCTCTTTCTGATGCCAAAATAATTGTCGCGTTTGCATTGTGTTAGGCATAGGTTTTAAATTGAGACCGGTAGTATGTTATTAATTAAGTTATAAATTATTATATCACACAATATTCTGAAAATTGTATTTAATTATATTAAATCATAGATACTAGATATCAAAATTACAATATAGATACAATATAATATACTATAGAATAATATTACTCTATTTCTGATTAAAAATTGGTTAAAAATTGTATCAATTATAGTTTTTTATTATTAAACTAATATTTTTAATCCAATATTTAAAAAAATAAATAAAAATATTTTCTTCAACTTTCCTTTAATTCAATTTGATATTAAAGGCTTAACTTGTTATAATAATGACGCTTTTACTTACCGAAAATTTCATAAAAAATTGATTTTTTATTATTAATTTTGATTAAACTAATGTTAGTTTGCGAAAAACTTTTCTCTTTTCAAATAAAAAAAACTTTCTCGTCCAAAAAATATTTTCAGACAAGTAATTTTACAGAAAAAAAGTAATATTTTTCCATTATTTGCCTATTTTTTGTAATGTTTCAAAATATTCTGAACTTTTGAAAAAAATGTCTATACAAAAGTTATTCCTTTCAAAAAAACGGAACTTTTCTGTATAATAAATTTTTTTAGGCATTTAACTTTTGAAGAAAAATCATTTTTTTTACTTTTTTTAACTGTAATTTGTACATTAGGGTGGTTCAAAAAGACTTTTTTTTCTAGAGAGTCTCGATCCCCCCAATTCTTTTCTAAATCCGAAAAAAGAAAGGTTATATATTTTTTTTTTTTTTTACTTTTGATTTTAACACGTGCCACTTTTGACTTTAAGTTTCCCATGTAAATTGCATGGGGAAAAATCACTTTTTGGAGTTTTTTAAATAATTTTTCAGGGTTTCGAAAAATGTTACGGGAGATTATAGAGACTTGTTGAGGACTATCTAACAAAGAATTTCATGTACCACACATATGGGTTTGACACCCCTAACACACCCCCACGGTGCCTTGAAAACTACCCTTAAAACCAAAAATGTCAATTTTTCATAAAACCGGCCATCTGTGCACTTTATTCTCATTCTTTTTTTATAAAAATTATTTCTACTAGTCTAGTGGAATATTTATCAACATTGGTTAATTCATTTTCAATTATTTAAACAAATTCCATTTGGTTAAATGATTTTTTTTCAAAAATACGTTTGTCTTTATAAAAATTACTACTATTAGTCTATTAGAATATTGATTAACAATGTTTAATTAATTTTCAATTATTTAAACAAATTGAATTTGTTTAAATAATTTTTTTTCCGAAAATTCTTTTTTTCTTATTAAATATTATTACCATTGATTTAATGGAATATTTGAAAAATTAGTTTTCATTGGTTTAAATAAATTCCATTTGTTTAAAACATGCTTTTTCCAAAAATTCAAACTATTTGCAGTTTATTATCGTTATATGATGTAATTTTATTTTCTAATATTTTATAATTGTATAATCAATAAATTATTATTTTAACATCTAAGATATAAAACATTTATAATATAATTTATTTATGAGATTTCATCGAATTACAAAGAAATTCGTTCTTTTCTTTTATAATCTACATCTTATTCTATTACTTTGTGTCGCAAGATAATGTTGTTTTCTTGCTATCTGGAAACTTTTTCCTATATTCTATAACGGAATGTAATAAAAATTGTTTTTGACTCTCATCTCTCGTTAACTCATTGTTGAAATCAGATATCAATTTAGAATTTATATCAATTTAGAATTCCTCGAATTTTTGGAAAAAGAATTTTTTAAACAAATGGAATTTATTTAAACAAATGAAAACTAATTTTTCAATGTTAATAAATATTCCATTAAATCAATGGTAATAATATTTAATAAGAAAAAAAGAATTTTCGGAAAAAAAATTATTTAAACAAATTCAATTTGTTTAAATAATTGAAAATTAATTAAATATTGTTAATCGATATTCTAATAGACGAATAGTAGTAATTTTTATAAAGACAAACGTATTTTTGAAAAAAAAATTATTTAAACAAATGGAATTTGTTTAAATAATTGAAAATTAATTAACCAATGTTGATAAATATTCCACTAGACTAGTAGAAATAATTTTTATAAAAAAAAATTGAGAATAAAGTGCACAGATGGCCGGTTTTATGAAAAATTGACATTTTTGGTTTTAAGGGTAGTTTTCATGGCACCGTGGGGGTGTGTTAGGGGTGTCAAACCCATATGTGTGGTACATGAAATTCTTTGTTGGATAGTCCTCAACAAGTCTCTATAATCTCCCGTAACATTTTTCGAAACCCTGAAAAATTATTCCCAAAACTCCAAAAAGTGATTTTTCCCCATGCAATTTACATGGGAAACTTCAAGTCAAAAGTGGCACGTGTTAAAATCAAAATTAAAAAAAAAAATATGACCTTTCTTTTTTCGGATTTAGAAAAGAATTGGGGGGATCGAGACTCTCTAGCATCAAAAAAATTTTTACCATGCATTTTCGAACCACCCTATTGTACATAATTCACATGATTGTTGAGGCACACAATTTTCCTTTCGCGGACGTATTTTGGCAACCAAAATACACCAAATACAATAGAAAATTTAATCTTAACTTGATGCGCGCGATTTGTACAGCTGCTGGCGCTGGAGTGGACATTTTAGCCTTAAATTGGGCATAACTTTTGCGCGCATTGCGATTTTAGTTTTATATGTGGTAAACTTTTTCGCCCCAACATACTGCTTAATTTCCATGAGCACAGAAAAGTGTGCTGCAAGTATTTTTCGAGTAAAGTACGACGATGGAGTGGACATTTTTTCGACAAAATCAAAATTTTCGATATTTGAATGTGTGATGCTTCTATAATTTTGAGAGCACACGTTTTTCCCTTATGTGGTGTCTAATGGCAACCAAAATATAGCAAAAAATCGAAAGATTTTTAACCTAGGTGGTTGCGCGCATTTTCTACAGCTCCAGACCCAGGATTGGACATTTAAATCGTGAAAGCGGTGACACGACTTTGAGATTTTCTTGCTGAGTTATAAAGCAAAGCACAGTGTCAAATCAATGAAATTTCAGTAGTCTATATTCCACTGAACTAGCATGATTTTTTTTAGAATTTTCAAACCATGCGCGGAAAACCTGTGAGCATGCAAAACACTCAATTCGTAGGTGGTGACAAATATTACATAGGTATATTTTTGGGATTTTATTCACCGATTATGTGTTATATTTTTTTATGAGGGTTTCTGTAATGACTGTGCGCTTTTGTTTCTACTTCAGGGAGTTTGTCTGTAAATTTTTGTGCGGTTTAACTTGTATTTTAAGTTCAGATTTGCCTATAATGCAACGGTGACAGAAAAATGACACTTTTCGTGGATATGCCCATATATCTTTAGAAAAAAGTAGGAAAAGGGAGTAAAAATAAATACAAGTTTCTGTATTATTTATTGAACATACATATTTACTACATTATTTAGAAACTAGTAATATTATATACTTTTATAATATTATATGCTATTAGACATTGAGTTGACAATGAATAATATACAAAATATATACCTATAAGTAGAGACAATTTTTTCTGCTCTTAAAAATCTTTAAATTATGCGAAGAAAAATGGATTATTATGCAAAATTCTGCTTCAAAAATCTGGATTATGCGAAATTTTTCGATGAAGAAATCAGAACTATATTTAATTTAAATATTCAATACTGGCATAAATATTACGTCAAATCTCAATGTCTTATAAAAATATCAATAACTTTTCTAAATAATGAACATTTTTTTATTTCTGGAGCTTATTTTAAAGATAACTTTCTATAGAATCTGACATGTTTTACTTTGTATTGTGCGGGACTTAAAGTTCAGCGTCGAAAAATACACAGAAATGGACCTGTTTTATCAAAAGAACAAACAATTCCTATTAAAAGTCGCAGTTCTTTTGCAATTTCATCAGCTAAGGGCCTTTATGTATTTAAAGCTCACTACGAGTCATATATTCGAACAAAAAAAAATTGAAAAATGGTTTCCGATGTAGTTTTATTCGTAGCATTCGAATCTGTGTCCAAATTAACAATTTTGTTGGTCGTTTTTTACTAAACTTTAAAAAACCATAAAAAACCATGAAAAACCATGTTTTTTGCGTTTATCTCGGAAACGATCCAGGAAACCCCCTAATTTTATTGCAAATTCGGATTCAGCGTCGAAAAATACATAAAAAAATCCTGTCCCATCAAATGTTCAGATACATTTTTTTTGTGGGCCTGTGTAACTTTTAATTTACTTAAAAGAAAAAAATGTGATCTATGGTGTAATTAAATTTAAAAGAACTTAAACGGTCATCGAAAAACAAAATTTCCAAAATTATGCGATGGAAAAAAACATTCTCATACACACGTCGCGCTTCGCGCGCTAGCGCTCGCTTGGCAATCTTTATCGGTGCAATATACTTTTGTTTGTAGAAGTTTGGAAAGGGTTTGCTAACAAGGAGGTCACAGGCGGTCTTTTTTTGGATTTAAAGGGTGCTTTCCCGAGCGTCATTCCGCAAATCCTGGCGGAGGACCTGCGAGATATCGGCATCCCCGAGTCAATGGCTAGATTCCTGTATAGTTCCACTGCGTGTAAAAATATTTTTTTTCCAAATTAACGGCGATTTAGTAGGTCCTAGAACCAGCACTGTGGGGCTCCCTCAAGGTAGCATTCTCAGTCCAATTCTTTTCCCAGTTATTTTAAGCAGATCCCAGAACCCTGAACAATATTTTGCTTCTCTCCAAAGATGTGTAGACCTTCTTTCCAACTTTCTAGTAGGAAGGGGTCTCGAAATCTGCCCAGAGAAGACCAAATTAGTTCTCTTCTCAAAACGGAAACTAGACTTCAATAATGATTTGCTTTCTCTTAACTTAAATAATATTCCAATTTACCCATCAGAAACAGTCAGATTCTTGGGAGTACTATTGGATTTCGAGTTTTCCTTTGATGCCTACTTTGCTTATCTAACTGAGAAATGCCGCAAAATTTTAAATATCTTAAAAGTCCTTAGGGGCGTCTGGTGGGGAGCTGATCCTTATATTTTTTTTTAAATTTATGACTCACTGATCAAAAGTAGCATAGACTATGGTTCTCATATCTTTACATTTAAGCACGAAAAAATGTTTAGTAAACTAGAAAAAGTTAGAAATCAAGCTATCAGATTAGCCATAGGCTATAGAAACAGTACTCCAATTAACGTTTTGTTGGCTGAAACTTGTGAATCCCTTTTAAAGAAACGCTTTTGCTATTTAGCAAAAAGATATCTCTTAAGATCATTTTCTCTTCATGAACATTCCCTATCAGACAGTCTCAGGGAACTTTGGAACTCCTCTAACCGAACTAATAGATTTCGCATTAGACATTTTTGTGCTGTTTAGAGCCTACGATAGGGTTGCCAAATTTAAGCATCAGATTCGAATTTCGGAAACCCATCCCTATTTTGAATTCTCTTATTCCGATCATCTATACAGGCCTGAGGTCGAGTTTGGCATAGGTCGCTTAGCTCAGAATTGCCCAGATCCAGAAGCTCTTATTCAAGACTTCACAAACTTGAAATTTCCAAACTTCATTCAATTTTATACAGATGGTTCCAAGTCGGAGATAGATGAGGCAGCTGGATTTGCTTTCGTCTGTCCTTCGACAGGAACCACTTTTTCCTGAAAAATCTCTAACTTTACTACTATTTTTACAATCGAAGCATACGCGATTTTGTATACCTTAAACTACAAAGTATAGCAGCAGTTTGCCCTACCGAGATTAAATCTTTTATCATTTTTGTCATTAGAAATAGATTAGCGACCTGAGCCGGGCTCGGCCGCACGGCTGTATTAGTTTGGATCTCCGGCCATAAGGGAATTCGAGGAAATGAATGAGCCGAACAAGCGGCCAAGTTAGCCGCTAATACCGGTCAGTTTCTTCCAGTTTCTTTACCCAGCACAGATTTCTTCAGTTTTGCCCGAAAATCTTTTCTAGACAGCACCAGGAATTATTATTCTAAAGTTGGAGAGAACAAAGGTGTTCACTACACCCAACGTTTCTATCAACACAGACAAAAACCCTGGTTTGCCTCCTTCATCGCACCAAGAGAGTGGACAGTCTCTCTTTGTCGCATGAGGAGTAATCATTATTCTCTCAATGCTAGCTTATTCCGTAAAAATATCATTGATTCAGATCGGTGCCCCTGTAACTCTGATATTGAAGAGGACCTGGACCACATTCTTTGGGCTTGCCCCCGTTTCAATAATATTCGAGATTCCCTAATTAAGGGTCTCTCTAAATCATTAAAATGCCCTCCACCCTTCTGTAGTTATCAATTTTTAAACAATCCATCCGTGCGAGTCGTCTCGCACGTATTCAATTTCCTGAAAGATGCTAATCTAAAGATTTAAATTTTCAATTTCAATTTAGACCCTAAATTTAAAATTCAAATAAGCCGCCCGCGTGCACAGAGCGCATGAGCACGAAATTTTTTCTCCCTTCGGGGCTTGGTAATCCTGTTGGGAGAACATTCCTCTGTTACAGATACATCATTGGGTGAAACCCAACACTAGTGTTTGGCCAGGTGTACAGAGCGATATGAATCGCACGTACAGTGCCAACGAGGTCGCCCATTGGCTACCTTTATTAAGAAGAAGAAGAGTTGGGGCCACTCCGCCGAGGAGCAGCGAAGTCTGCACTCGGTGAACCAAGCTGGTCTCTCTACTAGCGGGTTCCCCCATAGTAGAGCGACCGGGAAGAACCTGGGGAATCTCTCCCTGGAGAAGTCCACTAGGTGTACGACTGGCAGGTGCCACTACAGCCGTACACTTAGCTAAAGGATACGTCGGCTCATAACCGACCTATTATGGACCAACCTGGAGAAGATTTCGACCTGGAAAGCTTCTTCGGGTTGAGTTCACCAGGTGTGCGACTGGTAGGCGCTACTACAGCCACGGGGGTGAAGCGATCAATGGAACTTCCGGTATAAATAGCAGACG
>CAJFCO010017223.1:0-11507 GCA_904066015.1 Synergus gifuensis
CGGATAGAAAATCATGGATTAGAATGGATAAAAAATACATTTTCTCAGAAAGGATTGAAGAGGATAAGTAATTATTCAAACGGATAAATATTCTATCCGTCATAGATAACAAGAAATTTTAAGTAGGTCGCGGATAGAAAAGGATAGAATGACGGATAGAAAATTGTGAATTGGGACGGATAGGCAATTTCACCACAAATTCCGCGAGACGGCGCCCTATCACTTTCTCCCGCAAACAACCCAATCTAGTGCGTAGATATATTCGGGTTTTCGGTTTCAAGCGGCATACAGTTCCGGATCAACTGCAGTGCAGTGGTGCTTCTTCTGGGGCGACTCCAACGGTACTGGAGGGCGGCTGCCTTGTTGTAACGAATTAGCATTACAGTTTTCGCTACGGATACACGCGGATAGAATTTTTTTAATCAAACTCATATGCGAGGATAGATTGATAGAATATTATTAGTTAAATATAGATTCAAAAGGATATACGCGGATAGAGTATTACTAGTAGAAAAATGATTGAAACGGATAGATATGAATAGATTATTTTTAGTTGGATTAAAAAGGTAAATAAGGATAGAATATTTTTTGATGAAGACGGATTAAAACGATTAAATAGAATACCATCTCACGGATAGATAAGGATAAAAAAGTTAGGATTAAAACGCATAGGGGCGGATTATATTCCACTTCACGTAATGAAAATGATTCAAACGGATAAAGATTTGAAAATCTAACAACGGATAGAACATGATTGAAAAGGATGCAAAGTTTACATTCAAACGGATAAAAAATTTCTATCAGTTTAAATCCGCTAATTCCTATCCGTTTGAATCCATTTATTTCCAGCAGGGTATAGTGTATAGCAGAAAAGGTGTGTCTTGCCATAGAGCCTGAGATCCAAGACGCGATTGGCAATTATTCAGCAGAGAATAGAGACTGATTGTATGCTTTTTGAGTGAGTCGCTTCCAAATTTAAAGGAGCTGGGATGGTCTCTTTTGTGAACTATATCCAAAGCCTTGTAGCTATCTTCATCCATCATCATCAGATTAGCTCTGCAATTAATTGAAATTATTCCAATTCGCAATTTTATCATTTTTATTACAATTACCTACTAATTACTAGGTACATAAATGGCGTGGAATTAGAAAAAACGCTTGTCGACGGGAAAACCGACTTTCTGTTTTTGATCGATTTATATATAGAAAATTCCGATTTTGAAGTTGAAAGTGGTAAACACCTTTTCTCATTCCATACCACAAATACTTTTATGATATTTCAGACGAAAGGAATTCACGTCAGATGCTTACAAAGAGATGCAGCTGATATTGATGAAAATCGCCTGTTCTGAACCGCCTAGAGAAATCCTGTGCCATTCTTTATCGAGATATTTTAAAAGTAGTCCTAATGCATGAATCATGGATCGAGAATTAAAATTGAGAAAAGAACTTAGATACGTATTTCGCTCTTCGTATGTAGCATTACGAGGTTCTCCTTCAAGCTTGAGACTCTGCACTCTACAAAAACAATAATCAAACGAATTTTCCGATTTTGACATCAGCTTGAAAGCACATGTAGAGGGAATTTGATTGACAAATGCTGATGCCTCTTCTGCATCTGATTCTTGTTGTAAAGACTCTCCTATTGTTATGATTTTCATGGTTTCAAGGAAGTTTTCTGGTAATCCTCCCATTGTAATTAGAGAATGGGGATTTATCTGTCTGTAGAGGGCCTTGGCAATTCCAAAGGTGGAGTTCTCGATCACATCATCCATAACGAAAAGCTCGGAGGTTGTGATATTGTAGCAAGCTGCTCCCAAGTGTTCGTTTTGAAAGATCATAGAAAGAATTACCTGTGTGATTGGAAAATGAATTGTTTTATTCCATTAGTTTGCATTTTATTCAATCTGTAATCCTTTGAAATATATTATTCTACAATTCAAAAATTCTACTGAGATTATAAATATAATTATTATATATGTGTATATAATATGTATAACCTTGTCTTATATGGTATATATAGTTTTAACTCGAAAAATAAGATGTAAGGTGCAATCATTGCCAAGCCATGTATAATAACATAGGCCCACAAAAAAAAAGTTATTTGAAATTTTGATGGGACAGGCATATTTTTATGTATTTTTCGACGCTAAATCCGAATTTGCAATAAAATTAGGGGGTTTCCTCGATCGTTTTCGAGATAAACGAAAAAAACATGGTTTTTTCATGGTTTTTTGAAGTTTAGTCGGAAACCATTTTTCAATTTTTTTTTTTTTGCTCGAAGATTTGACTCGTGGTGAGCTTTAAATACATAAAGGCTCTTAGCTGATGAAATTGCAAAGAATTGCGACTTTTAATATGAATTGTTTGTTCTTTTGATGAGACAGGACTATTTCTGTGTATTTTTCGACGCTGATTCCGAATTTGCAATAAAATTAAGAGGTTTCCCTGATCGTTTCCGAGATAAACGCTAAAAACATTTTTTTTTCATAGTATTTTTATGGTTTTTAGAGATTTAATAAAAAACAACCTAAAAATTGTTAATTTGGATCCAGATTCGAATTCTACGAATAAAAAGACGTCGAAAACTATGATTCAATGGGTGAGGTTCCGAAAAGAGTATATCTCCGATTTTCTTCGGGTTCCCTATATTTATGTATTTTGACGCGCTGATTACGAACATGATAGTGAAAATTGGCGCAAATTTTATTTTCATGTTGAAATTACTAAAAAACCATAAAAATCATGGTTTTTTTGCCTTTATCTCAGCTAATATGCAAAATTCAAACAAATGTTTCCAATAAAAGTTGTAAACCTCATCAAAATACATATTTTTTGTTGCAAGCATTTTTTTCTACGAGTAATGATTTCCGAGAAAATCAGAGATACATGAGTTTACATAAAAAAAACCATAAACCAAAAAAAACCAAACTCTTTACATTATAAAAGGAAATAATAAAGGGATATGGCAAACGAAAATGGTAAAGGAAAATGTTAAATGGAAAAGGAAAATGGAAAAGGGAAATGGTAAAGGGAAATGGTAAAGGAAAATAATAAAGGGAAATGGTAAAGAGAAAGAGTAAAGTGAAATGGTAAAGGGGAATGGTAAACGGAAACGGAAAAGGGGAAATGGCAAAGGGGAAATGGTAAAGGAGAATGCTAAAGGGAAATAGTAAAGGGGAAATGGTAAAGGGGAATAGTAAAGGGACTTTACCATTTCCCTTTACCATTCCCCTTTACCATTTCGCCTTTGCCATTTCCCTTTACAATTCCCTTTTACCATTTTGCATTTGCCATTTCCCTTTACCATGTTTCTACCATTTCCCTTTAACATTTTCCTTTACCATTTCCCTATGCCATTTCATTTTACAATATCCTTTTACCATTTCCCTTTGCCATTTTCCTTTACCATTACCCTTTACATTTCCCTTTTCCGTTTCCGTTTCCCTTTACCATTACCATTTCCCTTTACCATTTCCCCTTTACGTTCCTTTTACCGTTCCTCTTTAACATTTCCCCTTACCATTCCCCTTTAGCATTTCCCCTTTGCTTTTTCCCTTTACCATTTCCTTTTACTATTCCCCTTTATCATTCTCTTTTACCATTTCCCTTTACCATTTACCCTTTGCCATTTCCCTTTAGCATTCCCCTTTACCATTTCCCTTTAAGATAAAGGCAAAAAACAATGATTTTGCTTCCTCATAGAGGAAGCTTTGTTTTCGATACATTTTCTAATATTTTTAAAATCGTTTAATTAAACCTTCCTCACGTGATATATGTCTAATACAATATTCTAATCAATTGTCCGGATGTGTGTGTGTGTGTGTGTGTGTTGCCATTTTTTGTCGCCCTATTAACTTAAAGACAGTTGTAGATAAATTGATGAAATTTGTAGGGTATATTAACACCACCAGTATCTCAAAACGAGTTAAAGGATTTTTCAAAATATTGAATTTTAAAATTTTTATGTAGATTTTGAATTTTTGTTGATTAATGAATTTTATTGAATTTTAAGAAAATTATGATTATTTTTAATTTTGAAAATCTTCATTTCTAAATGTTTCCTCTATGATGAAGCAAATTTATTTGCAACATTATCATAATGAGGAAGCAAAGTGCTCAAATAATGAGCACATAAAATATAAATATACTTAAATGGAACACCCGAGATCGAATTCACAGCTAGTTTATGGTTTTTTGATGATTTCACCATGAAAATCAAATTTGCGTCAATTTTCACTATCATATTCTTAATCAGCGCATCATAATACATAGGTATACGTAGTCTGATTCAATTTTTATTTTACTCGAAGAAAAAAAAAAAGCAAAAAAAAATTTAAACAAGGTTTCCGACGTATTTTTATTCGTAGAATTCGAATCTGGATCCAAATTAACAATTTTATTGGTCGTTTTTTTAATAAACCTCAAAAAACCATAGAAAATCATGAAAAAACCGTGTTTTTTTGCATTCTTCTCGAAAACGATCCAGGAAACCCCCTAATTTTATTGAAAATTCGAATTCAGCGTCGAAAAATACATAAAAAATAAGCATGTCCTTTCAAAAGTTCAAATAACTTTGTTCTTTGTTTTATGTGATCTATTGAAATGTCAAATGTCGTTTATTGATGTTAAGGCTGTTGGAGCGCCGGACGAAAAGTCAATTCGTAGATTTGATTTTCAGGCCCGAAAAATACACGGTTTTCAGTGCCTTTTGGCAGGGAAGTGTTTCTCGATATGAAAAATGTCGCTTACTCATTTTTTTTCAAAAAAACTAATTTATTTGGCTAAAACGAAAAAGTTTCGGCTAGGCCGTTACCCTGCTGGAAGTAAAGAGATAGAAATCCTATCCCTTTCTATCTCTAAGATAGAAAGGGATAAAGATTGTTTATCCACTTCTACCTTTCGCTTATACCCGCCTATCTCTTTTTATCTTCATATTAATCCACATCCATGCTTACCTTTTTGAATCTCCTCTTTTCTATGCCCTTTTATCTCTTGCTTATCTACATCCACGTCTATCTCTCTCAATCCCCACTTCTCTACCTCTTTCAATCTATTGTCTATCCCCGTCTATCTCTTTCTATTTCCTTTTCAATCAAAGTTTGCTCTATTTCTTTGAATCTCCCTTTTCTATTCCTTTTTATCTCTTGCTTATCTACATCCACGCCTATCTCTATCAATCCCCACTTCTCTACCTCTTTCAACCTATTGTCTATCCCCATCTATCTCTTTCTATCTCCTTTTCAATCAAAGTTTGCTCTATCTCTTTGAATCCGCACTTCTCTATCTCTATTTATCTCCTGCCTATTACAGTCCATCTCCTTCTATCTACTTGTTACTCAAAATCGCTTTTATCTCCTTCAAACCCGACTTCACTATTCCTCCCTATCTGCCGCCTATTCTTGTCTATTCCTTTCTATTTCCTTATTAAAGTTAATTCATTCCCATCTCTTTCAATTCCTACTTCTCTATTCCTTTCTATCTCATGCCTATTCTCGTCTATACCTTGCTATCATTTTGTCAATCAAAATTCTCTCCTATCTCTTTCAATCTCCGCTTTTCTATCCCTTTCGAACTCTCACCGATCCCCATCTATCTCTTTCTATCACCTTGTAAATCTAAATTTACTCCTATGTGCTTCAATCCCTTAATTTCTATCCCAATCTAGTTCTAAACCTATCTCTTTCAATGTCTTCTTCTTAGTCTCAGCTTAATTCTTTCATATTTGAATCCTTCCTTGTCTATTTCATTTCGGCTCAAATATTTCATTAAAGAAAAGTTTGCAATTACAGTTTAAATTCTCTTAAATTTAATTACATCAAAAATAAAATTTCTTCTTACCAATAAGTTAAAAGCTATCAAAATTTCGCTTAAAATTAACCCAGGATGTCGTAGATATTGTTTGATTTTTTAATAAGATATTACAAAATACGTTAAATCACAAAGTTTTATGAAAATATCATAATTTTTGAAATAATGAATATTTTTTTTAATTTCTTGGGGTTTTTAAAATTAAATTTCTATAAAATTTGATAAAAAATAAAAATATATAATCTAATGATTCCCCTGCATTGTACAAGGGCTTAAATTTAAGGGGTTAGTACCAAAATTTTCACCTTTTTTTAAGAATTTTTTTTTTCAAATTAAAATTTATATTACAGATAGATAGATTTAGAGGCTGGGTTAGAAATGAGGAGTTTAAAGGAAAGAGTTTAGTGATTCTGATGATTGACAAAAAGATTGAAAAAGGTAGAGTTTGATAAATATAAGAGATAGATTGGGATAGAGCTAGACTGGATGAGTGATATTTGTTTTTACAACGTAACTCCTAAATCCTTCGTTAGCTCAGTGGATTAAGCGCTGGACTACGGACTCGATGCGCACAGGTTCGCGTCCCTATAGATGCAGATTTTTCAGTGTTATATGCGTTAGTGGTAAGATTAGAATAATATTATTGTACAAAATATTGTATTTATAAAATTAATATGCGTGTTTAAAATATTAAAATTAATAAATTAATAAGGTAGAGATAACCGTAGGGATAGAAAGAGATAATAATTTCTAGCAAAGGAGATAGATTTAGGAACAGAAAGGAGATTAAAATTTTTTCTGCATAGAGATAGACTGAGGGATAGGAAGAGAAAGATATTACCAGACACAGGGATAGACTGAGAGATAGAAAGGAATAGCGTTTTGGGGATGCAAATCGGCTACTTGAAAGAGATAGAAAAGTTATATCTCTTTCTGTCCGCAAATTTCTATCTCTTTCTATTTCTTTACTTCCAGCAGGGTAGGCCTGCTTAAGTTTGTTTAACCGAAACTTTTCCATTTTAGTCAAACAAATTAGTTTTTGCGAAAAACAATGAGTATATTTCCATCACACATCGAGAAACGTATTACAGTTCTCTGCTAAACGACATAAAGCCTTGTATTTTTGCGGCCTCAAAATCAAATTAATCTACGAAATAGAACAAAAACTCATTTCGAAAATTTCATTTGGAGGCCGCAAAAATACACGGTTTGAAGTGCCCTCCCTGCTGGAAGTAAAGAGATAGAAACAGATAGAAATTTGCGGATAAAAAGAGATAGAACTTTTCTGTCTCTTTCAAGTAGCCGATGTGCATCCCCAAAACGCTATCCCTTTCTATCTCTCAGTCTATCTCTGTGTCTGGTAATATCTATCTCTTCCTATCCCTAGTCTATCTCTGTGCAGAAAAAATTTTAATTTCTTTTTATTCCTAAATCTATCTCCTTTGCCAGAAATTATTATCTCTTTCTATCCCCTACGGTTTTATCTCTCCCTTATTCACTTATTAATTTTAATATTTTAAACACGCATATTAATTTTATAAATACAATATTTTGTACAATAATATTATTCTAATCTTACCACTAACGCATATAAGACTGAAAAATCTGCATCCATAGAGACGCAAACCTGCGCTCATCGAGTCCGTAGTCCAGCGCTTAATACACTGAGCTAACGAAGGATTTAGGAGTTATGTTGTAAAAACCAATATCACTCGTCCAGTGTAGCTCTATCCCAATCTATCTCTTATATTTATCAAACTCTATCTTTTTCAATCTTTTTGTCAATCATCATAATCACTAAACTCTTTCTTTAAAACTCCTCATTTCTAACCCAGCCTCTAAATCTATCTATCTGTAATATAAATTTTAATTTGAAAAAAAAAATTCTTAAAAAAAGGTGAAAACTTTGGTACTAACCCCTGAAATTTAAGCCCTTGTACAATGCAGAGGAATCATCAGATTATATAATTTTATTGTTTATCAAATTTTATAGAAATTTAATTTTAAAAAAAGCCCAAGAAATTTAAAAAAATATTGATGTTTTCATAAAACTTTGTGATTTGACGTATTTTTTTATATCTTATTAAAAAACCAAACAGTATCTACGACAATCTGAGTTAATTTTAAGCGGAATTTTGATAGCTTTTAACTTATTGGTAAGAAGAAATTTTATTTTTGATGTAATTAAATTTAAGAGAATTTAAACGATAATTGCAAACTTTTCTTTAATGAAATATTTGAACCGAAATGAAATAGACAAGGAAGGATTCGAATATGAAAGAGTTAAGCTAAGACTAAGAAGAAGACATTGAAAGAGATAGGTTTAAAACTAGGTTGGGATAGAAATTAAGGAATTGAAGTACATAGGAGTGAATTTAGATTTACAAGGAGATAGAAAGAGGTAGATGGGGATCGGTGAGAGTTTGAAAGGGATAGAAAAGTGGGGATTAAAGGAGATAGGAGAGAATTTTGATTGACAAGATGATAGCAATGTATAGACAAAAATAGACATGAGATAGAAAGCAATAGAGAAGTAGGGATTGAAAGAGATGGGAACGAATTGACTTTGATAAGAAAATAGAAAGGGATAGACAAGAATAGGTGGGAGAATAGAAGGAATAGAGAAGTGGGGATTGAAGGAGATAAGAGCGATTTTGAGTAACAAGGAGATAGAAAGAGATATATTGTAATAGGCAGGAGATAAATAGAGACAGAGAAGTGCGGATTCAAAGAGATAGAGCAAACTTTGATTGAAAAGGAGATAGAAAGAGATAAACGGGGTTAGGCAATAGATTGAAAGACCTAGAGAAGTGTGTATTGAAAGAGATAGGCGTGGATGTAGATAAGCAATAGATAAAAAGGAATAGAAAAGAGGAGATTCAAAGAGATAGAGCAAACTTTGATTTAAAAGGAAATAGAAAAAAATAGACGGGGATAGACAATGGGTTGAAAGAGGTAGAGAAGTGGGGATTGAAAGAGATAGACGTGGATATAGATAAGCAAGAGATAAAAGGGCATAGAAAAGAGGAGATTCAAAAAGATAGGCGTGGATGTGGATTAATATGAAGATAGAAAGAGATAGGCGGGTATAAGCGAAAGGTAGAAGTGGATAAACAATCTGTATCCCTTTCTGTCTTAGAGATAGGAAGAGATAGAAAGGGATAGGATTTCTATCTCTTTACTTCCAGCAGGGATAGCAGTATTCTTCTCATCGAAAAACCCTGCTCTGACAAACGGCACTTTAAAACGTGTATTTTTATGGCCTCAAAACGAAATTTTAGAAATAACTTTGTGTCCGTTTTGCTCCAACAGTCTTAAGGCCATGTAAGACTTACCCTATCCGTACCTTACCGACAGTTTTTTCTCTGCAACGATACTTCTACATTTATTGAGATATCAAATTGAAAATTTCCAAAATTGACGCTAAAGCATTAAGGCACGTTTATCTGGTTCTAAATATTGACATTTATATAAAAAAAATTTTTTTTGAAAATATTTTTTTTATTTTTAGAAAAATTTAAGACCAGATAAACATATCTTAGTATATTTTCTTTAATTTTATAAAATTTCAATTTGATATTTCAATAAATGTACAAGGTTGCAGAGAAAAAAATGTCGGTAGGTAGGGATCGGGTAAGTCTTACATGGCCTTAAGGGCATGTGATACTTTACCATAAAAGCAAATTAGTTATACCATTTATACATTCATAATAAATTATAATTGTTAGTTTTATCAGGTTTTATGTGATACTCGAAAATCTTAAATATAATAATAAGTTACGTGACTTATACATGGCTTAAAACAAAAACGAAAATTGAATACCAACATTTTCTTGATCATCAGACCAAGCCTCACTGCTTGAGATTTTATTGGTATTAGCAGCTGCAGAAGTCACAACAGGATCTGGTTCAAGATCATCTGCTGGTAAAACATTTTCAGCATCCGTGCTGTCTTCTTCATATAATAGAGCTTCAAATCGTGTTCGCCTGTTTATATAATAAAATTCTTATCACAAAACGTTTATATTTTATATATTTCTATACATAATAACATTTTCATCGTCTGGATTTATGTATTAAGGGCGTTGGACCCAAATGTTAAACTCAAAATTCCATTCTCCATTTTACTCAACGAAAATAAATTATACAAAAAAGTATTGCAATAATGTAATTTTATAAGAAAGTTAGTTAAGCAAAATTATAAACATTTAAAAATAATTAATTGTGCATAAATAACTTATTGAAAAAATTTAATTAATACAATAAGTATGTGTAGAACTGAAGTTGAATCGTTGAATTTGTTGACAAAATTATTTGATTGTAAATTTTAAAATTGAAATTAATTTTGAGTGCACAATCATTAAAAAAAAATTTGATGTAAATTAAATTCTAAATAAAAACAATGTATAACAGTATTTTTAAATAAAAATAATAAAGAGTAAAGCAATTTAAATATATTTATATGGTTGACGTGTTTCAATCTTTTTTACATAAAATTTGTAGTAATTTAGAAATAGTTAATATTGATGTAATTAGAATAAACAGAATTATTTTCCATTTATTTTTTTATTTTTTCCAACTTTATAGGAATTAAATAACAAATATTTTATTAAATTTTATGTGTTTGTTAAAAAAAAAACTTGTGAAAATAAAAATATAATTTAATAAAAATTTGGAAATGTAACAAAAATTATGAATTAATAATTATAAAATAAATTTGATAGTAAATATTTGAATATTTTCAGTATTAACTAAAAATACATATTTAATAAAAATAAAAGTACATATTTATTTTATAATGAATAATTCATCATTTTCGTTATGTTTTCCAATTTTTATTAAACTATATGGACCATTCGATCCAAAAATTACAATCGAAAATTTTTTTCAAGCGAAATATTTTTTTTGTGATATTTGATCGAAAATATTCGACTTGTATTTTCTTATTTCGACATGACATGCAAACTACAAGTATTCAAACATCTGGAGAAGAAACAATTGAGGATTTTGAAAAATCTTCCAGTTCGTAAACCATTTCTTATAAAATAATGAATTTACCTAAAAATTTTGTTGTTTTTTTTTAGGTGAATTTTTAGGTAAATTCATTGTTTTATAAGAAATGGTTTACGAACTGAAATATTTTACAATATCCTCAATTCTTTGTATTCCAGATGTTTAAACACTTGTTACTTGAAAAGTTTGCATATCATATTAAAAAGAATACGCGTCGAATATTTTTGACCAAAGAACACAAAAAAAATATTTCGCTTTAAAAAAATGTTCGATTGTACTTTTTGGATGGAATGTCCCATATGCTGGTTTAATAAAAATTGAAAAACATAACAAAAATGATGAATTATTAATTATAAAATAAATATGTACTTTCATTTTTATTAAATATGTATTTTTAGTTAATACTAAAAATACAAATATGTACTATCAAATTTATTTTATAATTAATTGATTTATAATTTTTGTTACATTTCCAAATTTGTATTAAACTATATTTTTCTTTTTACAAGTTTTTTTTTAACGAACACATAAAGTTTAATTAAATATTTGTTATTTCATTCCTATAAAGTAGGGAAAAATAAAAAAATAAATGGAAAATAATTCTGTTTAGAAGCCAAAGTTATTTTTACATTTTTAAAAATATTTTTAGCTTTATGTGATAACATCATAAATATTTTGTTAAG
>CAJFCO010017225.1:0-18825 GCA_904066015.1 Synergus gifuensis
ATCTATTTACACGTTTATGTATCTAAGATATTAACATATCCATGTATGTGTATAACGTGTATACATATACATATATATATTTATTATCTCTATTACATCTCTGTTACAAACATGGTTTGTATAGTAACATAAAGTCGTTGTTTCTGTATTCGACTGCACACAAGGATGCAAGGATGTTACTTGATTATGTTATAAATGTATTATCTCGCGTTGGTCGTGCTTTCTTTTGTTACCATCATTACATTGCTTATGATCAGTCGAGCACATTTAATTGGTGAGCACTTCTTTACCGGCTATAGTTATTATAATACTCATTATCATTAGTCGAGAGTTATCATTAAAATATATGATTATGTACCCTATCTCTACATACATGCTTGTCAAGGTTGCCCATATTTAGGCATTACATTAAAAATTTTATAAAATTTGGAATGTAACATTACGGGAGATTATAGAGGCTTATTGAGGACTATCCAGCAAAGATTTTCATGTACCACACATATGGATTTGAAACCCCTAACACACCCCCACGGTGCCTTGAAAACTACTCTTAAAACCAAAAATGTCAATTTTTCATAAAACCGGCCTTATGTGAGCTTTTTTCTCGCTTTTCTTTCATAAAAATTATTTCTATTAGTCTGGTGGAATATTTATCGACATTGTTTAATTAATTTTTAATTATTTAAACAAATTCCATTTGTTTGAATAATTTTTTTTTCAAAAATACGTTTGTCTTTATGAAAATTACTACTATTGGTCTAATGGAATATTGATAAACAATTTTTAATTAATTTTCAATTATTTAAACAAATTGAATTTGTTTAAATAATTTTTTTCTCGAAAATTCTTTTTTTCTTATTAAATATTATTACCATTGATTTAATTGAATATTTCTTAACATTGAAAAATTAGTTTCCAATTGTTTAAATAAATTCCATTTGTTTAAAAAATGGTTTTTCCAAAAATTCGAGGAATTCTAAATTTTTTTCGTTACGTAACACAAATTTATGTTCAAATATTTTCCAATTTTGTTTCTCTCCATTTGCAAACGAGGAGGACAGTTATAAAATTATACAAATGTTGAAACATTTCTGCTGATTTTATTGTGAGCACCAAGATATACTCGAAAGTGTGGAAAATGTCTCTTAGGAGAAATATTTTTCGAAATATACCTTTCGAGTATACCCGGGGAGAAGGTTAGCAAAATCCTTTCCAGGAAATCCAAGACTTAAATCTTTTCATAGTGTTTGAGAAAAGCACTTTAAAGAAAATTGCATTATACATGAGTATATTCACAAGGATATTATATTTGAATTGGGAGGTTTTGAAATCTAGGTTATGTAAACCACAGTGATCACGGTGATGTAAACAAACCATATACCCTCCGATCGTTGCGCTCTACCCTTTGGTGGCTAGTTGAGAAACTCTAATCGCGGACAAAACGCGAGTCACCACCACCACCGGAGATTCTGGACCTGTTTATACGACCGTGCTCTATAGATGTCAAAACTTTATCATTTTCCAATGGTTCTTGAAGGTGTAGTCCCATGTCGGCAGAAAATGTCGGTGTAAAGCAGAAACTCATGAGAGTGACAGAGATAGCAGATCTGTTTGTCTCTTTCACTCTCATGAGTTCCTGCTTTACGCCGATGTTTTCTGCCGACATGGGACTGCACCATGAGGTTTATTATAATTTCCCGCATTTACAGAAAATTTGAAGGTGATAGAGAAAATTCTATAACTCTCAACTAAGCATCTGTAAGAGAGAATTTCGTAATAGATTACGTAAAAATCCGTATTTTGGGTCCCAACCTCAATAACTATCGGAAAATGATAAAATTTTGACATCTATAGAGATTGTCACAGCAGACAATATGGCTGCGCGGGAGATTAAATTTCACGCCGGGAATATTGTAATTTATGTATAACTCCGGAATTTACGGAAAATTCGAAGGTGATAAAAAAAATTCTATAACTTCCAACTAAATATCTCAAAGAGAGAATTTCGTAATAGATTACGTAAAAATCCATATTTTGGGTCCAAAGTGGTCAAAATCTCATGAACCATCGGAAAACTATATCATCTAGTGACATCTATCATGTGAGTACGCGCGAGTAATACACATGTTCGGTTGCTAACATGCGTCGCTGCTCTTTTGCTACCCTGACGGCTGAACGACTGAGGGTGGCGTTCCATGGATCCGGAATGCGTTGAGTTTTCTTGCAAAACCATGAGAGTGAGGGTGGCGTCCCATGATTGCGTTTTGCGTTTCGTTATAATGAGAGTAAAAGAGAAAAAAGTATACTTCTGTCTTTTTCTCTCTCGTTATGACGCAACGCAAAACGCATTCATGGGACGCCACCCTGAGAGAGATAGTAGTATTAGTGCGTCTCTCTCACTCTCATGGTTTTGCGCAAAAACGCAACGCATTCCGGATCCATGGGACGTCACCCTGACGCAGTAGATGATACACTCGACGTTCTCAATATCAACGAAATTCAAGCGAGAGGCGTTCGCAATATCAACCAAATTCCTTTTCTCAAATGTGACATCCATTGCGCATGCGTATCGCGTCATATTGCGGAAAAATTTGAAATGTCAAAAGCATATTGCATAGGTTAAATGTATGTAAGTGTATCATTTTTCAAAGAAGAAGGTTCCTGTCAAAAAATGGATATACGAAACAAAGAAAACTATGTGAGTAAATGAATTTAATTTGTAATTCTACTAATTTTCAAATCGAAATTAATAAATCTTGATAAAAATGAAAATTAATTAAATGCATATTCAAGTGAGTAACATAGGATATTCTTTATTCACAGAATATGTATTTAATTAATATTTATTTTTATAAAGATTAATTAATTTCGATCGAATGGACATTTTTATAAGTTGAAATGCCATTATTTATAACAGAATAAAAATAATATTTTTTAGCATTTTAAATTGTGCGCGAATAGCAACTTAACAGATACCGAGAGCAACGCGTGCGCAGTGGTATCAAGTGAGAATTTAGGTAGGCGCTGGTTGATATTGCGAATGGAATGCGGTTGTTATTGGGAACAGGTTGATATTGCGAACGTTGATATTGGGAACGTCGATTGTATCAATAATTTATCATTTTTCGATGGTTATTGAGGTTTGGACCCAAAATACGGATTTTTATGTAATTTATTAAGAAATTCTCTCTTACAGATGCTTAGTTGGGAGTTATAGAATTTTCTCTATCACCTTCAATTTTTCCGTAAATGCGGGAAATTATTATAAACCGCAAGAACCATCGTAAAATGATAAAGTTTTGACATCTATAGAGATCGTCACAACAGACAATATGGTGATAGAGAAAATTCTATAACTTCCAACAAGTCATCTGTAAGAGAGGATTTCGCAATAGATTACGTAAAAATCCATATTTTGGGTCCAAAGTGGTCAAAATCTCAAGAACCATCGGAAAATTATATCATCTAGTGACATCTATTATGTGAGTACGTGAGTGATACAAATTTTCGGTCGGTAACATGCGTCGTTGCTCTTGCTACACGACGGCTGAACGATTGATGCACTAGAAGGATGATGTCAATACTTTATCATTTTCCAATGGTTATTAAGGTTTGGACCCAAAATGCGGATTTTTACGTAATCTATTACGAAATTCTCTCTTACAGATGCTTAGTTGGGAGTTATAGAATTTTCTCTATCACCTTCGAATTTTCCGTAAATGCCAGAGTTATGCATAAATTACAGTATTCCCGGCGTGAAATGTCATCACTCGCGCAGCCATATTGTTAGCTGTGACAATCTCTATAGATGTCAAAACTTTATCATTTTCCGATGGTATTCTTGAGGTTTCGACCACTTTGGACCCAAAATACGGACTTTTACGTATTCTATTACAAAATTCCCTCTTACAGATGTTTACTTAGAAGATATAGAATTTTCTCTATCACCTTCGAATTTTTCGTAAATGCCGGAATTATGCATAAATTATAATATTCCCGGTGTGAAATTTCAATTTATCTCTCATCTTCCGTACAGCCATATTGTCTACACCAATCATATACTTCGATACATAAGAAACGCCCATTGGTGTAGCCACACAAATTTCAAAGTTCGTTTATGCAATGCCCTTAACTATGATAAACGAGTTGGAACGGGATTTAAGGTCATGTACTTTTATATTTAAGTACAATTTTAGCTATTTCAATGATATTAAAGGATTAAAAGGAAATTTTTAAGTGTTTTGACGACTTTGAATTAAAAAATCATTGAAAAATAGCTTATTTTCAAGTGTAACTCTGAAACTGTTGTTTTTGTTCTTTTGTTTCTAAATTTTTGAGGGTTTTATCGATCGATTTGAAATTTACACCAGATTTTCTGTTTTCCAAAACCTTTCGAGTAATCTTTGTCAAATATATGTGCCACGTACCATCTTGCTACAACCAGCACTCAGTGTAACTCCATTTTTGATCATAAAATAATTTTTAACTTTTTTGCCTATATTTTTTTGAGAAAGCGGAAAATCATAATTTGGTCTAGAGAGTTACATAGCTCTGAGGAAAACTTAAAAAATTTGTAGTTGACAAATTGATGTGCCATCAAAAATGAACAAGCTATACTTCAAAATATTTGAATGTATTGTATACCTGCGTAACTTTTTTTCAAAATGTGATTTTTCCGTTTGCACAACTCCAATATTATTTTATATTATAATTAGAAAAATCTCATAAAATCCCTTAAAATCTTTTAAAACACCCAGAAACCTTTTCAAATCACTTAAAATTTCACGAAAACCTTCGAAATCGCTTAAAATTCGTAGGAATCTCTTAAAATTCTTAGAAACCTCTTCATATTCCTCAAAATTTCAAAACATTGAAAATCCCTTAAAATTCCTTAGCTTTAAAAATTCTCTCGAAATTTCATGAATTACGTTAAAATTCCGCGAAATATTCTGAAATTCCTTAAAATTCGACGAAATCTTTTTCAAATCCTAAAAATCTTTAGAACTTCGTAAAAATCACTTGAAAATGGTCCAAATCCATTAAAATTCCTAGAAACCTCTTGAAATACCTATCTAAAAAAAGTGATTTAACGAATTATCCCTAAAATCTTGGTTACATTGTTGTTTCAAATCTACTCTCTAAATTTCGATCAGCAAAATTTAATTGATTTTTTGATGACCTGAAGTTTTAAGAAATGAAATAAATAATCGTGTGCGTAGTGCGCGTGTTGGTCTGCGAGTTATTTAAAATCAATATATAATATTATTTCATACAATTATTAAAATATAAATGATATTTAATGCAATTTAGTCAATTAATTTTTATTGACAACCTACTTATGTATACAATTTTTTTGTAAATAAACAAAATAAAACAATTTATTGTCTCTTTTAGATACTACATAAATTAATAAATCTGAAAACATAAAGTGCCTATCGCTATAACACTTAACATTACTAAAAATCCTATAAAATCCTATGAAATTCCTTTAAATTTCGCAAAATCGATTGATATTTCTTAAAATTACTTGAAATTACTCAAAATCCCATGAAGTCTCATTATAACTCTTAAAATTACAGCAAATTCTATGAAATCTCTTGAAATTCCTGAAAATCCAATATAATCTCACCAAATCCTTTAAAATTTCTGGAAAAAAATGTGCTTAAAATTACTTAATATATAATAAGATATCTTAAAGTGAATTAAAATTACCCAGAAGCTCCCAAAATATCATCAAAGTCCATAAAATTACTTAAAATCCCATGAAATTTTATGAAATT
Organism: Synergus gifuensis; assembly: GCA_904066015.1. NCBI lineage: Eukaryota > Metazoa > Arthropoda > Insecta > Hymenoptera > Cynipidae > Synergus > Synergus gifuensis. The sequence goes on from CAJFCO010017225.1 coordinate 5,781, forward strand.
CCTTGAACTTCCTGAAAATCAAATATAATCTCGTAAATGTCTTAAAATTCCCTAAGTTGTTAAAATAACTTAATATCCATGAAACATTGTAAAATATCTGAAAATTATTTAAAATTTCATGTAATTTTGTAAAATTGGAATTCGAAAATTTTCCAGGCATTGGAAAACTGCTATTATAGTCAGCAGTGAGACTCTCTTGGGTGAGAGCCTGAGTGGGGAGAGGAGGGACTCCCCCTCTGTCTTCACACGGACGAGCGCTTTAGGTGTGTGTATAACACTGGGAATCAAATCCGGACACACTGACTTACGGTGGCCAAAACAGGTGCATCGTCCCTACTCGCTTTTGAAATAGCTGATTTCATTAAAGTCAGGCTTTAAAGTCTATCCTATATATTTAAGGTTTTTTCCCTAATTAAGGGCATTGGATAAAGGAGCATTGAAATTTTTGTGGCTACGTCAATGGGTGTTTCCCATGTATTGGAGGTATCTGATTGGCAGACAATATGGCTGTATAGGAGATGACAGATAAATTGAAATTTCACAGCGTGAGTCTTTTATTATTTATGCACAACTCCGGCATTTTTGAAACATATGAGGATTATAGATGGAATTCTATAACTCCCAACTATAAGTCACTGATAGAGAATTTCGCGATTGATAACGTACGAAGCGGTAATTTGCAACCAAAATTCACCGACACCATCGGAAAATGATAATGTTTTGACCTCCGAGCATAGACAATATTTCTCAGCACAACAATATGGCCACGCGGGAGGTGTCAAATAAATTTAAATTTCACGCCGCGAATCTTGTAATTTATGCACAACTTCGGCATTTATGAAACATATGGGGGTTATAGATGGAATTCTATAACTCCCAACTATAAGTCTGTAACAGAGAATTTCGCGATTGATAACGTATGATGCTGTAATTTTCAACTAAAATTCACCAACACCATCGGAAAATCACAAAGTTTGATATTTAGACGAGTATCAGACGTTCATGTTCATAGCGTAGCATCAGCAGGGACATGTTACCGACCGAAAATTTGTACCACTCGCGTACTCACATGATACATGATACTCACCTGATGCATGATGATACACAGATGCATACAATCATGGTGTTGGTGAATTTTGGTTGCAAAGTACAGCATCATACGTTATCAATCGCGAAATTGTCTGTTACAGACTTATAGTTGGGAGTTATAGAATTCCATCTATAACACCCATACGTTTCATAAATGCCGAAGTTGTGCATAAATTACAAGATTCTTGGCGTGAAATTTAAATTTATCTGACACCTCCCGTGCGGCCATATTGTCTGCTGTGCTGAGAAATATTGTCTATCCTCAGAGGTCAAAACATTATCATTTTCCGATGGTGTTGGTGAATTTTGGTTGCAAGTTACAGCTTCGTACGTTATCAATCGCGAAATTCTCTGTCACAGACTTATAGTTGCGAGTTATAGTATTCCATCTATAACCCTCATATGTTTAAAAAATTCCGGAGTTGTGCATAAATAATAAAAGACTCTCGCTGTGAAATTTCAATTTATCTATCATCTCCTGTACAATCATATTGTCTGCCAATCAGATACCTCCTATACATGGGAAACACCCATTGGCGTAGCCACAAAAATTTCAATGTTCGTTTATCCAATGCCCTTAATGGAATTTCTCATTTCATATTAAAAACCTTCGAATTCGAAATATTAAACATTTTAAAAATGAAAATGTAACAACTGAAAAAATACAATAGTTACAAATTTAAAGGGGCTCGAGATTTAATACTTTTAATTAAGAAACTATAATATGGTAAATGCTGAATTATAAAATCATAAGCATCTGAAAGTAAACACTTTCACAATGGAATCATATAATTCAAGAGAATAACGAATTTTTCTTTTTGGGTTTGTCTTTGTAACTTCTTTTTCAAACTTTAATCTGAAATCTATGGTAATGTTATTCCATTGTTCGCGTTCTCAATTTAATTTCATCATTCATCTATCTTTAAATGATTTTCTCTTTGTGTTCGTTTTTAAATTAAAAATTATGTTATATAAGTTTTAGCAATGTTTAAGGAATTAAATGTATGTTCGAAAAATATCTTATTCGAGATTTAAATTTAAAGAAAAATGAGATCGATATATCTAATTAGAAATTTGTAACGGTATGGTATACCGGGCCCATAATACGCCTGAGCATAGGCAATACGCCAAACAACGCTCATCAGCGTCTGTCTACGAGTTAAACGCCTGACGATAGGCAAACCAAAATACTGCAAATGGCTTACCACTAAATCGGGGAGTGGGGAAGGCAAAGGGTAGCATTCGTCCAGCCAATGAAGTTCGCCTGAAAGCAACTCAGTTTTCAAAGAGGCTAAAAGGCGAGCGTTCGCGCACAGCCAGTCACTTCGGTCCAGGGTCGCCGAGGCAGTAGCAGCACATGGTGCCGCGTATCAGCGATCCATTTTATCTTGGCAAGTTTTGGCCAGCAACGCAGAAGCCCGACGTCATCAGCCAAGCAGTGGTCCAACCAAGCAGTCATCAGCAGCTCAACAGGATCATCGCTACAGGTATTATAAATTACGAGAACTCTCTACGCTGCTCCAGGCTGGGGTTCTCCTCTTCTCGTTACCTCTACCTTACCAAGAGGTAGTTTTTACTAATCAGGATCTCCTCCCTTCCAATCATTCGATATGAGGAAGCTCACGTTAAGCAAGAGTTAGTCGTATATTTGATATTCAAGCGTATAGGTTGTAAAATAAAGTGTGAGTTTATTATGAATAAATTGTTTATTAATTATTACGCATAAAATTTTGGCGTTCCTACCAGGATAGAATCTTCGATTCTTAATCTACGGATTTAATCAAAGAATCCTGTAAAAGAAAATCCTTTACCTGAAAGAAAGAGCTTGGATCTAAAGATAAAAAATTAGACTCCGGACTTATCTACGGACAGCCCGAAAAACAGAAAGTAACGCTTATGTTAAAACTAGTTGTTGAATTGAGTAGACACTATCCTACGTAAGACATAAGTTAGTGAAATCTTGAGTAAGGAGAAAAATAATTATTGGGTTCGCATTAGACAGCGATAAAAACCTAGAGCGCACCAAGCCGAGCGATAAGTCGCAGAAGATTCAAAATTCAACCAAGTCAAGATCCAGATAGTAGCCTAGGAGGGTCCACGGATTCACACAGCAGCTATTCAAGACGGTGATTGATCGTAAGAATAAAATTAATTTTAATTTTAAGAAATTTTTAGATTATATAATTTTGTTCATAAAGCGAAAATCTTTGAAAGAATCGGGCATTATATATTGCGTGTGTTCGAGATAAGGGTTCTGTTATAGAACGATAGAACTTTGTATCAAGTATTAAAGTACAAGTTCCAAAACAAGTTATTACTACAAATAGCGATAAATACAATTTAACGTTACATTTTGCTATCTATGGGCCAATATTTTTCTCTTACAGAATATAGTGTAGCTTGAACACCTGCGTGTTTTAGTGTGAGATGAGTGTCACGTATAATTAGTTTCGTTACATGATGATTTCGAGGAAGTAAAGCCGGATGCTTCTGATCATATGCTAACACGGCCTGAGCAAGTCTTCCACCTACTCTCAAAATTCCTTTATTTAGGAATGGATTGAGATTTAGAATCTTGCTTTTTGAATCGACAATTCCTTTACGTGATAGACTATCAATTTCTTTGGCAAAGCTACCTGCCTGAGTGAGTTTAATAACGCATTCTATTGATGCTTTCAATTCTATTTCTGAAAGTTCACCTGTGAATTTGACTGAATTGTCCCTTTGTGTATTGTGTCGGAATCGAAGGCAATATGGGATTACTCTTTTTAATTTTTTAAATGAAGACCAACGCTTAAAAATTGCTTCAGCTTGGTCGACCTTGTCCTCGGATTTCTTTGATTCCGTAATTGTCATTGCCATCTGCGGTATATTGGACTTGCGTTCGGGAATTTCGCACTGCTTCAGTTCTAATGTAGGCCAGTTACATTCTTCTTGAATTAGCCAATGAGGACCTCCCCGCCAAAAATCAATTACATTGATAAAATTGTCAGGCAATTGACCTCGAGAACATAGATCGGCAGGATTGTCTTTTGTGCGTACATGTTTCCATGCAAAGTTTACTATTTCTTTTGTGTTATCTTGGATTTTTGCTACACGATTGGACACGGAAGTTTTTAGAGTGTGTGGGGAGGTATGAACCCAATGAAGAGCGATTATTGAGTCCGACCAAAATATCGTTTTACTGAAATTTAAATGCTTCAGTGCTGAAACTGTGACCTTATAGAGACTCGAAAGCAAGAGTGCAGCGCACAACTCTAATCGCGGTAATGTAATAATCTGTATTGGGGCGACTCGCGATTTTGAGCATACGAGCGACGAGTGGCACTGTCCCTGTCACAAAAACCGTGCAATTGAATGTCAACTGAGTCATGAGCAATCACACATCGATTGAATCTGATCTGATTCAATGTAAGTAACTGCTCCTTGAACTTGTTCCATTGCATTTGAATTTCGCATGGAAGAGGGCTATCCCATGTGGCTTGATTTTTCCAAAGAATCTGCATTAAAATTCTTCCATGAAGGGTAATGGGACCCAACAGTCCCAAAGGGTCGAGTATTTTTGCGATCTCAGAAAGAACACTTCTCTTGGTGATTTTATCATTATTATCAATATTGTGTACTGCATAGAGAATCGTGTCTTCCTTTGGATTCCAGCAAAGCCCTAATGTTTTGATTGTGTCTGAATTAAGAGATAATAATTCGGTTTCATTTTTATCTTTGAAATCACGAATTAACCTCGGATCGTTTGAGGCCCATTTTCGCAATGTCAATCCCCCTTTCCCAGCGAGTTCAACAAGTTCATTACGAAGATCTAATGCTTCTTTGAAATTCATAGCACCTGTTAACAAATCATCTACGTATAGATCACGGGAGAGAACTGGACAGGCGAGAGGGTAGGCATGACCTTAATCCTTTGATAATTGGGATAAAACTCGAGTGGCAAGATAAGGTGCTGAAGCTGTACCGTATGTTACCGTTTTTAAATTATAAATACCTATTAGATCACATGGATTTTTTCCCCAAATGATTCTTTGATAGGATGAGTCTTCAGGGGTAACCTCAATCTGGCGCTACATTTTTTCGATGTCAGCTGTTAATGCGAAAGGGAATGATTGGAAGCGCGTATAAATGGTGAATAGATCATCCTGTACTCTTGAACCCACCATAAGAGAGTCGTTTAACGATATACCGCTGGAACTTTTGGCTGAACCATCAAAGACTACTCTGATTTTTGTAGTTAAATTGTGATCCTTTAAAATTGCATGTTGGGGTAAGAAAAACCCGGTTTGTATGGAGAACTTATCCTGAGTTTCACACATGTGACCAAGAGTCTGATATTCTTGTATAAATTCTGAGTATTTCTCCTTTAACGTTGGATTTTTTGCAAATTTATTTTTTAAAGAGTAAAAACGTCGCAGTGCCATTTGATACGACTCGCCAATTTCACCTTTCTTCTCATTAAAAGGTAGCGATACTACATAGCGACCCGCTTTGTTTCGGGTCGTGTGAAGTTTAAAGTGATCTTCACATTCTTGTTCCTCCTTTGATAGTTGTTTTTCGCAAGGAACTTGTTCGATTTCCCAAAATTTTGCAAGTTCATCTGAAGTCAAATTGACTTCTCTGTGCAAAAGATGTGAAATAACTTCTCTGCGTTGAGAAGTTTGAGGAAGAATTGTGTCAGAGACAACCCAACCTAATTGTGTTTTTTGTAAGATTGTTTCTTGGCCTGGTACTTCAATTTTACCTGAACATAAGATTCTGTAAAATTGTCGCACACCTAATAGGGCATGAATTTCTCCGCGCTTATAAAATTCGGGATCTGCCAAAAATATATTAGATGGAATTCGGAAAGTGTTTCTTTTTAAAGTGATTGCAGGTAGATTTTTTGTAATTTGGTTAACAAGAAGAAAATTCAATTGTTTTTGGAACTTGTTGAACCTTGAACGTAGTTCTGCTACTACTGAACTTTTTACTTCAGTAGATGCTGAATTTATGCAGGAGACCCCAATGTCTACCGGATATTGTGGTACTCTGAGTAAAGAGGCCATTTTCTTAGTCATATAATTTGATTGAGAACCATTGTCTAAAAGAACTCTACATGTGTGTGGTTTTCCCTTAGAGTCAAAAATGTCTACAATTGCCGTGGAAAGTAAGGTATATGAATCTGACTCATCTTGAACTAAATGAGCATTTATTGATGTACCCTTTTGTGTGCTACTTTCTCCCTGTTTAATGTTTTCTCGATCAACATGTAGAAGAGAATTGTGTTTCCTTCCACATTTTTTACAAAGACTGCCGCGACATTCAGTTGACTGATGATAACGGTGTAGACAATTTGTGCATAATGAAGCTTTCTTGAGAGCCTCTTGTTGATCTTTTTGAGAAAGTTTTAAGAATTTCTCACAGAAGTAAATGGGATGTTCTCCTGAACAGTAATAACAACTAAATTTTGAATCGGACACGAGATGTGCGTGTTGATAGGATTTTTTGAATCCGTAAAAGGCACGCTTATTGTTTTCAGCCTTGGAATCTGATTTTCTTTCTACATAATTTGGTGTTTTTGACAATGATTGCATAAATTGGCTTCCTTCAAATTGTGCACGACGTTGTAAGAATGTCAGGAAATCATTCATTTTAATTGTGTGAATATTGCTAGAATAATTTTCCCACTTTTCTCGAATATGAAATGTAAGTTTATTCTTTATTATCAATATTAATAAAGTATCCCACGTATCTACAGATTCGCCCAATGCACGAAGTGATCTAATGTGGCTTTCCACTTCATCAATTAATTCACGTACCGAAAATTCTTTCGAAATTGGTTGTAAATTTAAAAGCGATTTTGCGTGATTTTCAATAATGTGTTTTCTATTATCGTACCGATCACTTAATAGTTTCCAAGCTACACTGTAATTCTCAGAGGTCGTTTCAATTGCCGCTATTATTTCGGCTGCCTTTCCTACTAAACAACTTTTTAAATGTATTAGTTTCTCTATATTTTTTATGACGGTTTGATCATCAACGAACGCCTTAAAGATGTCCGAGAAACTTATCCACGTTTCGTAAGTGCCAGAGAATTTAGGCAAATTGATAGCCGGTAGCTTAGAATTTCTGGTGATTGCATTAGCCGTTATATCATTATTTCCAGACTCTAAGTTCATTTCTGAATGTGAGCCGCTGTTCATATTTGACTGTAATGGAACTTCTTCAATTGATTTGAGTAATTTTTTTAATTGTCCGGAAATATTATAATATCTTTGTTGAAATGAATCGCGTTCATGTTTGGAATTAATTTCTTCTGTATTTAAACTGATATTCTCTAATCGTGTTTGAATCCTTTCAAATTCTGACCATCAATTTTTATGATTTACTAACCGTTCTTCGAGGTCTAGTGAAGCTAAATCTGTTTCTGGAGTTATTTTGATAACTCTTTCTCACTCGTGATGAGTGCACGTTTAATGCTTCCGCGTTTTAGATTTAATTCTTTAATTTCTGCTTCAATGTTCGCGCTAGCCATTTTGACTTACTGAGAAAACGCGCACCTTTCAAACAAGAAAATTGTAAAATAGGAGAGTGTTTATAGGAACTGGTGGTACCAAAAATTTGCTTACCCTTTAATGAGCTGGACCACTGTTTGATGCTGCGTAAATTGAAGTCTCTTTCTCTGGATTGGGTTGTTTGAATTTCTGCTGCTGATTAAATGCTGTCTCAGGAATCTTGATAGTTGATCGTCTGGTGGAATTATTTTTCTTCCAGTATCTCGAATTGTAGTAACTCTACTTGTTCAGAGTTTGTGTTATTGATGCTGCTTATCGTCTGGTTGGAGTTATTTTCCTTCCAGGAATTGTATTTGTACAGTTGTGAATTCTTTTATGAATTGAATTAGGCAGATTATTGATTCTGCTGCGATAACTGGTGCTTGACTGCATAGGTGAATTAGCGTCCTGGATTGCTGACTTCGAGATGAATTGCTGCGAGGTCACTGACGCACTTGATAATTCACAATTATATTTCACTAGTTTGTACCTATTTTTTGTACAGTTTCATTTAATTGTTGAATGTCACTTGCTGTTCAATAGGCACAATATCTTATCACTTGGACTGCGGGTGGGGTAAGACTTCCCATTTTAGGGTTTCCAAATATTTCTTGACGGGTTTTGCGACATGTGGCCGAGCATTGTCATGTTGCAGGATAATTTTATCGTGTCTCTCTTGATACTGTGGACGTTTCTCCTTCAATGCTCGACTCAAACGCATCAATTGCGTTCGGTACCGATCCCCTGTGATAGTTTCACTCGGTTTCAACAGCTCATAATACACCACACCGAGCTGGTCCCACCAAATGCAGAGCATAACCTTGGCACCGTGAATATTCGGTTTGGGCGTAGATGTGGAGGCATGTCCGGACATTCCCCATGATTTTCTGCGTTTGGGATTATCGTAGTGGACCCTTTTTTCGTCGCCGGTTACAATGCGATGTAAAAAACCCTTCCCATTCTGTCTTTGAAGCAGCTGTTCACAAGCAAAGAAACGGCGTTCAACGTCTCTTGGCTTCAATTCATAAGGAATCCAATTTCCTTGCTTCTGAATCATTCCCATGGCTTTGAGGCGTTTCGAAATTGCTTGTTGAGTGACTCCCAATGATTCTGCTAATTCTGCTTGCGTTTGGCACGAGTCTTCAGCAAGTAATGCCTCCAGTTCGGAATCTTCGAAAATTTTTTCTCTTCCGCCGCCATGCCGGTCCTCGACATCAAAATCACCGCTTTTAAGCGTTGAAACCACTCACGACACGTTCTTTCACTAAGAACAGCGTCACCGTAAGCACTTGAGAGCATTCGATGAGCCTCAGCCGCAGTTTTCTTCAAATGAAAGCAGAAAATTAACACTTCCCGCAAATGACGAGAATTTGGCTCGAAAACTGACATCTTCGATCGAGAATACACTTCTGATGCAAACACAAATTCACTAATGTGGTGCTATCGTTATGTTGACAGATGTCCAAGCTTACTGTATGAAATTTTTGACCTGCTTATTTCAACCGACACTTACCGCTGCAGCCATCTATCGAAAAACGGCGGAAGCAAAGTTGTACACCTAATACTTTCACTAATGTCACTGAAGCGATAAAATATCCGCGACTCGAAGGATCATGTTTTGTAATGATTATAAATTTGATTGATAAATAATATTGTTTGACTGTATCGTTGTTCTAATAATGTAGATATTTATTGTAAAATGTTCAAATGGTTAACAGTAAGATTTCAGTTATCGCAAGGTAATACAATTTTGAGCTTCTTCACTCTGTGACTGCTGAATGTGCATTAGTACAGTGTATACTGAAGATCAATTTACGTGCTTACAAAATTTGCAATTCAAAGTGGGACGAACGGTAATTAAATTATAATTTAATTATTGGTGGTAATTAAATTATAAGCAAGGGTCTCCTGAAAGAGGAGGTGACTACAATAAATATTGAAGATGGCTTGGGTGGGACTCAAGGGTCTGACAGATAATCTGGACGCAATAAAATTAGAGCCTACTTGAGATATTCGAAGGTCTGAGTACCTCGATAATGCTGTCACATTTAGAATTAGAGGATTACTAAAATAAAATTACAATGGGTAATATAACTAAAGATTCTATTGAAATATATAGGTCGTCCTAATTCTAACCTTCATAAATTATTTAATTAGCAATCTATTTGAGTAGCTTAAATCTAAATCCTTCAAATGCCACATAAAATTTGGATGCTAAGATGTTTTGTTCAGAGGATTTTTACATTTTTGTTTTGCACGACACAACAGTATTTTTGAAAAAAAAATTATTTAAACAAATGGAATTTGTTCAAATAATTAAAAATTAATTAAACAATGTTGATTAATATTCCACCAGACTAATAGAAATAATTTTTATAAAAAAATGAGAATAAAGCTCACAGAAGGCCGGTTTTATGAAAAATTGACATTTTTTGTTTTAAGGGTAGTTTTTAAGGCACCGTGTGTCAAACCCATATGTGTGGTACATGAAATTCTTTGTTGGATGTTCCTCGACAAGCCTCTATAATCTCCCGTAACATTTTTCGAAACCATGAAAAGTTATTCCAAAAACTCCAAAAAGTGATTTTTCCCCATGCAATTTACATTGGAAACTTCAAGTCAAAACCCGCATGTGTTAAAGTCAAAATTTAAAAAAAAATATGACCTTTCTTTTTTCGAATTTCGAATCAAATTGGGGGGGATCGAGACTCTAGAAAAAAAAGTCTTTTTGAACCACCCTATTGCAGAATTTTTGGTTTTATTTTGATTATGATTTTAACTTATGATTTTTTTTATTCTTATTTAGTCAAGGAGTTTCGAATTTCTCGGTATAAAATTCATATTTTCTGGCTGGTCATTTTGATTTTGATTCCTACTCAATTTTCTTTCATAATAACTCTAGTCTCCCTTATGGTTTGAGACCTGTTCGGTCCTCCCTAAGGAGAGGGGAGTTGTGACGTTGCAGATTTTGCACGTCACAAAATCTGAATTTTATTATAAATTTTAAAGAATGAGAGCTCTTGTGTATACACTAAGAGTTAAATTCAGCACTCCTAATTGTTTTATTTATGTTTTATTTTATTATTTTACTATTTTATTTTATATTTTCTTTTTTCGTACCTCTTAAGAAATAATTTGTTAATTTTTGAAGAAGTTAGAGTTATTTCTTTATTTTTAAGTTCCAATTGTCAATTTTTTTTGAGAAATTAGAATTATTTTTATTTTTATATATTTTTTTTGTACAATTTCAGAGCTCTGAGGTCTTAAGTCGAAGTCTAGAGGATTCCCATAAACGTAAGCAGCTTATTGAGTCCAACACCACCACCTACATCTTCAAATAATCGCATGGTTTCAAAATAAATCATTTTATCCCTTTCTCTCTCTTTGTTTTATTCTGCATCTCGAGCATTGATGGAACAAGAATTCCTTGTTCTCCGCTCTATCTTTGAAGTATGGCCGGCCCTGAAATCATCATCAGAAAGACGATTCATCTGTCTAACTCCCTCTCGTGGGAAGGAGTTCGGAATCTCTTTATCTTTCAATGGCGGCTGATAAACTGAGAAAAGGAAGAAAACAGAACAACAGGATGGATAAATAGGAAGCGGACCTCATTAGCTATCCCTCTCTTGACCATGAGCTTATACGGAAATTAGGCCTACGTGCATCAGCCCTTTTCCTTCATTTGTAAATTATCAAGTTCCCTCAACTTGATGAGCGAGCGTGCGAAATTATACTTGATCTTTTTGCTAATTGTAAGCTCAACGTGATTACATTCAGCTCTCTCTCTCACAAGGAAGGTTACTCAATTGTCCGACTCCGATTTGATTCGTTCTGAAGTATGTTTTAGAGCACTAAAAAATAAGGTACACGTATTTTTTTATACGTGCCAAAATTCATATTTAGGGGTAAAATCACCCTTCAAAGTTTTCGAATAATTACTTTAGAAATATACTTTCCAGAGAAATTGATCATTAAGAGGCAGTGCAAACATTGTTTAAACTGTAATTATGTTATTAAATTGCATTAAGATATTTATTTTCCAATCATCACCCCCTTTAGACGGGGGGTTAACTACCCCCTATGGCTAACATACACAAAAATTCCTGATAATCATCCAAGTCAAATTTTATTTTTGAATGATTAATGAAGTGGTATAAAAAAATACAAGACGTTATATCTTTTCACACTCAGTGTCAAATTTAAAGAGGGAAAACTACCCTTAATTTAAATTTTTATTTCCTAAAAAATTTGTAACAGTTGCAGTTTAATGGTCGTAGTGAAAAATTCTCTTCAGGGTAGATAACATTGTGAAAATTGAAAACATCGCTGTCTACCGGCATGAGGCACCCCCATTCTAATTCGAAGGGGGTAAACCACCCTCAAAGCACTTTTCACATTCATGAAGCATTTCTAGTGTTGCAAATTAATTATTGTGGTATACAAAATTTTACAGAAATTTATTTTACTCATTTCTTGCAATATTTTGTAGAAAATAAATTGTTTTATGGAATTTACATATACTCTACGAGATATTATTCTTCATATTTGTGACATGTTCCATATTATACACTTACTTTTTTAATGGAAATTAACGTTAATTCAATTTTTGTTTCTTCATGAGACTGTTTGCAATCCCAGAAAATTAGGCATTGTTCACCAAATGGAACAAGATTTTCGTGTGAGTAATTAATTGTAAGCAAAGAAACATGAAGTTTATTTTAAACGCCCTAGTCTTCACCCCTATATCTCAACCTAAAAGTAAAGTTTCATAAGGGAAATATTTCTTGCTTTTGTTGCTTAAAAAAGCAATCGAGAAATTATAAACACTACCTTTGTTTCATGACTGATGAGGTTTATCAACTTTCAGACGAATATTCTCGCTATCATTCACGATATCTTTCAATTCTCAATATCTCGGCATACATCTCTAAAAATATGGTAACGTGTGCAAATTCAATGTTAGTATATTGCATTTTTCTTACGCGTAATGTGTATGTGTTGTGCATATCTTGCAATTTGCATACGGTACCACAAAAAAATTATCGCCTCGGCGTGCATCTCTAAAAATATAGTAACGTGTGAAAATTCAATGTTAGTATATAAAAAGAAATTTACATGTAAAAAAATTAGTTGCTACCTCAAGAAACTGTGCAATAAGGTGATGAGAAGTAAATTTTGAAAAATATTGCTAAAATGATCGTGAATCCTGTAAACGTAATAAATCTTCTTCTTGCATCGTTTCAAACAATGTATTTAACGGAGACACCTATAACACGGGAGGAGACTTTTTTGGCAGAAAAATTTAAACAATTGTTACTTGACACTATATTTCAATTCAATGTGGAAATACATGAGGAACAGTCTTTAGATTTTCAAGAACCGTTCAAAGAATCGGAAATTGAAATAATTGATGATGA
>CAJFCO010017227.1:0-38682 GCA_904066015.1 Synergus gifuensis
CCCTTTACCTTTCCCCTTTGCCATATCCCTTTACCATTTTTCTTCACCCTTTCCCTTTTCCATTACCCTTTACAATTCCCCTTTACCATTTCCCTTTGCCATTCCTCGTTATTATTCCCCTTTACTATTTGCCTTTACAATGATTTTATTTTCGAATGATCTTTCTTTATAATGTGAAAAGTCATGGTTAATTTTTTTTTTATGAAAATCGATATATCTCTAATTTTTTCGGAAAATATCACTTGTTAAAAAAAATGCTTTCAACAAAAAATGTGTATTTCGATGAGATCTACAACGTTTGTTTTGAAACATTTTTGTTTGAATTTTGCATATTAGATAAGATAAACGCAAAAAACCATGATTTTTATGGTTTTTTAATGATTTCAACGTTAAAATAAAATTTGCGCCAATTTTCACTATCACATTCGTAATCAGCGCGTCAAAATACATAAGTATACGGAGCCCAAAGAAAATCGGAGGTCCACCCTTTTCGGAAGTTTATCCTAAAAATCTTATGAAATCCTTTAAAATTCCATGAGGAACATCAAAATCCTTTAAAATCATTTTTAAAAAGTCAAAATGTCTTAAAATTCCACGAGAATATTTATAATCTCTTCAAATTTCTCTTAAAACTCTACCAAGTTTCTTAAAATCCTTTTAAATTCCACAAGGAACTTTAAAATTCCTTAAAATTCTTTGAATTCTCTAAACTTCCTTAAAAATCTCTTAAAATTTCAGGAAATCCTTTAAAATTCCACTAACTGTTTTAAATATTATACAAATCTCTTGTCATCCTTTTAAGTTCCTAGAAACCTCTTAGAATCTTTTAAAATTATTGAAAATCTCTTGAAATCAATAGAAAGCCAAAGAATTTCAAAGAATGCTTGAAAATTCTTTATAATCTTTCGTAATCCTTGAAAAGTTTCTGTTAAATAAAAAATAAATAATCTGTTAAATAAACTATAAAATCTGTATATGCAATACGACAAAATTAATATAGCACAAATGTCAATTTAAATTTTCCCTGACATTTCCCTGACTTCCCTGATATGTGCATAAGAATCACTTAATTCTTTTAAAATTTCATAAAATAATAAATATAATAAATTAAACAAATAAAAAAAAATAATAATTAACATCAAGAGATTTTCAGAAGTGAAATTCGCCCCTGAGGATTTTTAAAGGGAAAACAGGATGGCTTCAGGATTGGGACTTGGGACGCCACAAGTAAAAAGAATGAAGAGGAAAGAAAGAAAGAAAGAAAGAAGGTGCAAAGGAGATGGAGAGGAAATTATAAGAAGAGTGTGAGAGTTTGGGGAGGGGGATGGGTGGGGGGTCTCAACTTGAAAAAAGAAAGAGGAGTATGGAGAGAAAGAAAGAGAGAGAGAAAAAAAGAAAGAAAGAAGGAAAGAATGGCAATCGCGAGGAATATAAGAAGAGCGCGTGCCTCTGCAACCGACGGCAGATGCGTTCCAAACGCAGCTGTCCTCCTACAAGTGGTGCTCAATCATCCCCTTTTCCACCATTTTTCCTGGGATATATGCTCGTGCTGTCGACAATAAGAAGTACAGGCTGTTTTCGAAAAATAATGCCCGACGTGTTTGATCCTGATTTTCCAAGGATACGCATACATTCTATACATATATATATGTATTCTCGACGATCCCCTCCGATCAAGATTTTCAACCACTTCGACACAGTTTTTACGACCCAGCATCACAAAGAAAACCTCGTTTTTATTTCTTTATCGAGGACCTTACTCTTGCTCTAGTTTCGAATAGTTTATTTCCTTTGTTCCCGAAAAGTTTTCATTTTTCAAACGAGAATTGAAAAATGAGGATGTAACAAAGAGAATGAAAGAAAAATTTCTTCAAATATCGAATTTTAAAACAATCTTCAGACTATTTTCGTTTTCAAAAAGTTTATTAAGGCAGAAAATACGAACTTTACAAAATTTATTGAATTTTTAGAAATATTAAAGGGTTTCACGGTATTTCAAGGAATTTTATGAAATTTATTCTGATTATCAGAAATTTTAAGGGATTTTACCAGTTATTGGGGTTTTATAGAATCTAAAGAAATTTAAAGAATATAAAAATCTAATAAAGAGTTTTCATTGGATTTTCAGGCAATTGAAAGTATGTAACGAGATTTCATGGGGTTTTAAATAATTTTCAAGGATTTAACGATATTTTGTGTAATTTTAAGTTATTTTAGAAACTTTAAAGCTGTTTCAAGGATTTTCACGAAGTTTTATTGGATTTTCAAATATATTAAGGGATATTAAATAGTTTTAAGGACTTTTGAGAGATTCAAGGGATTTAACGAAATTTCATTGGATTTTCACCAATTTTAAGAGATCATGGGATTTTCAGAAATCTTAAAAGATTTAACGATAAATATGTTGTCGAATTTTGAGTGATTTTTACAACTTTTAAGGTATTTGAAAGGATTTCACAAAATTTCATTGGATTTTTAGATGTTTTGAGAGTTTTAATGGGATTTAATTGGAATTTCAATAATTTTAGGGAATTTAAAAGGATTTTACAAATTTACTGAGATTCCTAAAATTAGACTAGGAATTACAAATTTTTGTATTTCAAAAATTAAAATCTCTGAATTATTTTGCATACGTTTGAAATCCCTTAATTTTTGCCATTCCGACATTTTTTTGGGAAAAATGATAAGATTTTAAAGGATTATAAAGTAATTTTAAGGAATTTGACAATATATTTTGTGGAATTTTAAATAATTTGAGAAACTTTTAGACATTTTACGAAATTTGATTGAATTTTTAGCAATTTTAAGAGATCATGGGATTTTCAGAAATCTTAAAAGATTTAACGATAAATATGTTGTGGAATTTTAAGTGATTTTTAAAAATTTTAAGGTATTTGAAGGGATTTCACAAAATTTCATTGGATTTTTAGATATTTTGAAGGTTTTAATAGGATATAATGGGACTTTGAAAAATTTTAAGGAATTTAAAAGGATTTTACAAATTTATTGAGATTACTAAAATTAAACTAGGAATTACAAATATTTTTATGATTCAATAAATAAAATCTCTGAATTATTTTGCATACTTTTGAAATCCCTTTTTTTTCCCAATCCCAGTTTTTTGGGGGAAAAATTATGAGATTTTAAAGGACTAAAGGATTATAAAGTAATTTTAAGGAATTTGACTATATATTTTGTGGAATTTTAAATCTGTTGAGAAACTTTTAGACATTTTACGAGATTGCATTGAATTTTAAGGTATTTTAAGAGATTTAATGTGATTTCACGGAATCTTGAAAAATATTAAGGAATTTAAAAGGGCTTTACGAAATTTATTGAGATTTTAGAAATATTAAGTGATTTCACGGTATTTCGAGGAATTTTATGAAATTTTAATGGATTTTACGAAATTGTATGGAAGTTTAAGTAATTTTCAAAGATTTTACAATTTTCATAGGATATTAAGTTATTTTAACAACTTAAGGGATTTCAAGGGATTTACGAGATTTCATTGGATTTTCAGGAATTTCAAGGGATTTCATAAGATTTCAAGGGATTGTAAGTAATTTTATGAGATTTTATGATATTTTGGGAGATTCTAAGTAATTTTAAGCAACTTTAAAATATTTTATGAGATTTTAAGTAATTTGAGAAACATTTATTTCCAGAAATTTTTAAAGGATTTGGTGAGATTATATTAGATTTTCATGAATTTTAAAGAATTTAACGAAATTTCATAGGATTTCAAATAACTTTAAGGGATTTATCCATATTTTATGGAGTTTTAAGTAATTCTAAGGGATCCCAGTGGACAAAAAATTTAAAGAAGTTTTTAGAACGTCCTTAAAACGTCCTATGTCATACCAAAAAACGTCCAATGTTCCAAAGACGTTTTTAGGACGTATTTCTAAAAACTTCTTTAAATTTTTTCCCCACTGGTATTTTACGATGTTTTATGGGATATTAAGTAATTTTAAAGACTTTGAATGGATCCTGTAGATTTTACAAAATTTCAGTGAATTTATTTACAAAATAAAGTGAATTTACGAAATTTAAAAGAATTTCACCAAATTTTGAAGAACTATAAAGACATTTTATGCAATTTTATAAAACTCATGAAGATTTCCGAAATTAAATAAAAAATTACAAAATTTTATATTTCAAGAATTAAAAATTCTGAATTATTTTTTCTACTAGCAAAAGATGTGCAAAAACGAGGAACTAGTCGCGCGCAGAGCGCGTGGATCATATAAATTGCTATTGTATATAAATTATAAACCCAGTGGGCAAAACATTTAAGGAAGTTTTTAGAACGTCCTAAAAACGTCCTATGTCAGGCCAAAAGACGTCCAATGTTCCAAAGACGTTTTCTTTATTTTCTTTTTTTTTGCCTACAACTTCAAGTCATTTAAAAGCCAATCAGGTCTACAACAATAGAAATTTTAAGAGTTTTAATAAGATTTCATAGTATTTTGAGTAATTTCAAGTAATTTTAAGGGATATAACGATAGGTTGTGGAAGTTTAAAGAATATCAAATAATTTTACGAAATTTAAAGGACTTTAACCATATTTTAAAGGATGTTAAAGGGATTTTAAGATACTGTACAGGATATTAAGTAATTTAAAAGACTTTTAAGGGATTCGAGGGATTTTAGGGAATTTCATGGAATTTTAAATACTTGTAAGATATTTGACGATATTTTATGAGATATTATGTTATTTTTTGAAGGACTTTCAAGGTATTTTACGAAATTCTATTGGATTGTCACGAATTTTAATGGATTCCCAGTGGGCAAAAAATATAAAGAAGTTTTTAGAACGTCCTAAAAACGTCCTAAAAACGTCCTATGTCAGGACAAAAAACGTCCAATGTTCCAAATACGTCCTAAAAACGTCCTTGGAACATTGGACCTTTTTTTGACCAGACATTAGACGTTGTTAGGACGTTTTTAGGACGTTCTAAAAACTTTTTAAAATTTTTTGCCCACTGGGATTTCCTTGAAACAATCCTGTTGTATTTCCCTTTACCATTTCCCTCTGCCATTATCCTCTGCCATTTCCCTTTGTCATTTCCCTTTACCATTTTCCATTACCATTTTCTTTAACCATTTCCCTTTACAATAATTTTCTTTTACAATGATTTCTATTTAGAATGTGAAGAGCCATGGTTTATCTTTTCATTACATTATTTTTTTAGAGAAGAATTTCAAGAGATTTCTGTAGGAAGTTTAATGGATTTTGACAATTTATTAAGTGATTTTTACAGAGTTTAAAAAATTTTTAGGATTTTTAAAAGAATTCGTAGAATTTTAAGGTAATTCTGGATATTTCGCGTAATTTTAACGGAATTCATGAAATTTTAATAGATTTTTTAAAGCTATGGAAGTTTTAAGGATTTTATGGAATTTGATGAGATTTTTAGTACTTTGGATGGATTTTAAAGGATATAAAAGGAACATTAATTATTATCATAGAATTTTAAAGAATTTCAATAAGTTTAAAAGATTTTCACGAATTATAAGCAATTTCGAAGGTTTACGTGAAATTTGAAAAGATTTAAAATGGTTTCTGGGATTTTAAGATATTTTAAATCTTGTCGTGGAATTTCGAAATTTCATAAGCTTTCTGAGAATTTTAAAGGATTTTTAATGTTGTCGTGAAATTTCCAGGAATTTTAAGAAAATTCAAAAGATTTTAATGATCTTTAAAAGACTTTATGTAACATTTTTAAGGATTTTATGAAATTTTTTAAGATTTCGATTAATTTTAATGGATTTTAAGTGATTTTTCTGATTTTTAAAAGATTATTGGAATTTTTAAAGATTTTATGGAATTTGACGAGATTTATAATAATTTTAAAGGGTTTTAAAGGATATACAGTGATTTTAAATGTTATCGTGTAAAATTTTTAAAAATTTCAAGAAGTTTCTGGGAATTTTAAGAGGTTTTCACGAATTTTACGAGATTTCAAGAGATTTTTATGAGTTTTAAAATATTTTATGAGGTTTAAAGGATTTTCAAGTTTGTCAGGTAATTTTATTGAGGAACTTCAAAAGAATTTCTATACATTTCATCAAATTCTATAAAATCTTTATAAATTTTACAAAATCTTTTACAAATTAGAAAAATCTCTTGAAAACTCTTAAAATTTTACGAAAACCTTCAAAATCCTTGTAAATTCTACAGAGTCTTTTAAAATCATAAAAATCTTTTAAAATTTCTCAATAGAATTCCTTGACAAATATGAAAATCCTTTAAATCCCATAAAATATTTTAAAAGTCAAAAAAATCCCTTGAAATCCGATTGAAATCTGATCAAAGTCTTAAAAACCTTTTAAAATTCCAAGAAACTACTTGAAAATTTTTCAAATTCTACAACCACATTTAATATCCCTTAAAATTCTTAGAAATTTTTTTAAATATCTAAAAATTCTACAAAAAGATTTAAAACCCTTTAAAATCCCAGAAACAATCTAAATTATAATTTTTCTATTATAAATCTCTTAAAATTTCACGAAAACCTTCGAAATCCCTTAAAATTCGTTAAAACATCTTAAAATTCCTAGAAACCTCTTGAGAATCCTTAAAAATTCACAAAATCCTTCAAATTCAGTAATTTCTTGAAATCCATGTTAAAATTCGTGAAAATCTCTCAAAATTCCTAGCAAACTCTTGAAGTTTCTTAACATTTAAAATCTCTTAAAATCATTAGAAATTTCCTCAAATTTCATAAAATCCTTTAAAAAATCTCTTGAAAACCATTAAAATTTTACGAAAATCTTCGAAATCCTTCTAGATTCTACAAAATAATCTAAAAATCGTAAAAATATTTTGAAATCCCTCAATGGAATTCTCTGAAAAGTTTTAAAATCCTTTAATCCCATAAAATATTTTAAAAGTCACAAAAATCCCTTGAAATCCGATTGAAATCTGATCAAAGTCCTGAAAACATCTTAAAATTCCCAGAAACTTCTTGAAATTCTTTAAATTTTACGATGACATTTAAAATCCGTTCATATCTTTCAAAATCTATTAAAAGTATTAAAGATCTCGTAAAATTCTATGAAATCCTTAAAAATTCCATAAAATATTTAAAAAATCAGAAAAATCTATCAAGATTTTCAACTTCGACACAGTTTTTACGACCCAGCATCACAAAGAAAACCACGTTTTTATTTCTTTATCGAGGACCTTACTCTAGCTCTAGTTTCGAATAGTCTATTTCCTTTGTTCCCGAAAAGTTTTCATATTTCGAACGAGAATTGAAAAATGAGGATGTAACAAAGAGAATGGAAGGAAGATTTCTTCAAATATGTATATAAATATAATGTTTATTTTTTCAAATATTATAAAGCTTGCCAGAGAATTTTATGAAGAGATTTCAAAAGATTTTTATGATTTTTAAAAGATTTAGAAGAATTTCAAAGAATTTCAAAGGCTGTACATTTTTTAAGGGCTTTCAAGAAATTTGTTGATTTTTGAAAGATATTGTGGAATTTCTATGGATTTGATGAATTTTTATGAGATTTCTAATAATTTTAAAACATTTCAAGAGATTTTTATAATTTTTAAAATATTTTGTCGAATTGTTAAGGATTTCATGGAATTTGATGAGATTTCTAATGATTTTAAGGGATTTTAAATTTTTAGGAATTTCAAGATGTTTCTAGGAATTTTTAGAGATTTTCATGAATTTTAACGTGGATTTCAAAAGAATTATGATCAAAAAGTAGCTCTTGACCCCTTTTGTATTCCCACCTTTCAATTCAAATAGCAAAATTTAATTTATGATACTTATTTATAAATAATTTTTGATTTATGTGATTTATTTGTTTATAATTGTATTACAGTAAATTTTTATGTATGAATTCTAAAAGTTATCATTTACGTCTCTTATTCTTTCTTTGTTCGAAATTCTTGAACCGAAATTCATGATAAATGTGTGCACTTTGTTAGTAAATAATACTCACTAGGGTGTTTGAATGACTATGGGGATGACGCATGACACACATAACGTATAATGTATTGATTTACCCTTCTTTGCGAGAAGGTTCATTCGAATAAAAGCAGGGGATGATGCTTTGGTGCATTTCATGATGGCCATGGAAAGGGATTATGACGCATTTGGTATATAATCAAGAATTGCAGGGAACATATGCGCAATAAGTTCCTTTGTGTATATTCAATTAGAAAATAATAGTACTTAACGTCACTTTAAGTTTACTAGAAAACCAATATTATTATTTTGTTGTTAATTATTATTTTGTTTTTACAAGTTCAAGTCATTCCAAAGCCAATCAGATTTCAAAGCATATAAGGTATTTTAATGTAATGAGATTTTCGAGACATTTTTAGAGGGGAACCACTTTTTTTAGAGAGGAATTTAAAGAGGTTTCTATAGGAATTTAAAGAGAATTTGACGATTTTTAAGTGATTTTTTACTAAATTTAAAAGATTTTTAGGATTTTACAAAGACTTTGTAGAATTTTAAGGGATTTTATGATATTTTATGAAATTTTAAAGGAATTTATGCAATTTTAAGAGACTTTTAAGAATTCTTAGGAATTTTACGAGGGATTCTAAATGTTTTGAAATTTGGAGAAATTTTAAGAGGTTTCTAGGAATTTAAAAAGATTTCAAAGAATTTCGGCGATTTCTAAGGTTTTCGTGAAATTTTAAGGAATTTTAAATGTTATCCTGGAATTCCGAGGAATTTTATATATTTTAAAAGATTTCTAAGAACTGGGAGGAATTTTATGGAATGTTATGAGATTTCTAATAATTTTAAGTGACTTCAAGAGATTTTTCTGATCTTTAAAAGTGTTTGTGAGAATTTTAAAGGATTTAATAGAATTTGATCAGATTTCTAATCATTCTAACGAATTTTAAAGATATAAAAGGATTTTAAATGTTAACGTACAATTTCAAGAATTTTTTAAAGTTCTTCAGGGAGTTTTATGGAGAGAGATCAAAAGATTTTTACGATTTGTAAAATATTTAGTATAATTTAAAAGGATTTCAAAGACTGTACATTTTCTAAGGGCTTTCAAGAAATTAGTCGATTTTTAAAAGATATTGTGGAATTTTTATGAATTTCATGGAGCTTTATATAAGATTTCTAATAATTTTAAAAGATTTCAAGAGAATTTTCAAATTTTAAAAAAAATTTTGTAGAATTTTTAAAGATTTCATGGAATTTGTCGAGATTTATAGTTACAGGGATTTTAAATGTTAAGGAATTTCAAGACGATTCTAGGAATTTTTAGAGATTTTTATGAATTTTAACATGGATTTCAAGAGATTAATGATTTTGAAGGTTTTCGTGAATTTTTAAGGATCTTCAAGAGGTTTCTAGGAATTTAAGATTTTTTAACGAATTTTAAGGAATTTATAAGGTTTTCGTGAAATCTTAAGGGACGACGAAGGCAACCAAATACGCGTGGGATTATTTTCATTTTTTTTCCTACAACTTCAAGTCATTCAAAATTCCTGACAATTCAATGAAATCTCGTAAAATCCCTTGAATTCTTTAAAAGTCCTTAAAAATACTAAATATCCCTAAAATATCGTCAAATCCCTTAAAATTATTAAAACTTCCAAGAAATGAGATGAAATCTCTTAAAATTCCTGACAATCCAATGAAATCTCGTAAAATCCCTTGATTAAGTTCTCAAAATAAGTTAATTTAATCCCGTAAAATATCTTACAAGTACCTATTTAAAAGTCCATGAAATCCCTTGAATTCCTTAACAGACCTTAAAATTACTAAATATTCTGCCATAAAATATCGTAAAATCCCTTAAAATTATTAAAAATCTCATGAAATGTCAGGAAATCTTTTAAAATTCCTGACAATCTTATAAAATCTCGTAAAATCCGTTGAAGGTCCTCAAAATAAGCTAATATATTTTCCGTAAAATATCTTACAACTATTTAAAATTCCATGAAATCCCGTAAAATCCCTCGAATCCATTAAAAGTCTTTAAAATTACTTAATACCCCATATAATGTCTTAAAATGCCTTGAACATCTTTCAAAATCTAGTGAAATTCCTTTAAATTTTGTAAAATCACTTGATATTCTTTGATGATCCATAAAATTCCTTAAAATTCCACAACCTATCGCTATAATAACCCTTAACTAGCTGTAAAGTTGTATCAACTTTTGTGCTCACTCAATGAGCACTTTGCTTCCTGTAAGCAAATATGATTTGCTTCCTCATAGAGGAAGCATTAAGTATTCTTTACATCAACATTAAATTTTGATTATTTGAGAAGTTATATTCGAAAAATTCATTTTCAAAAATTACAATAAAGCACAATTTTCTTATTTTTCAATGAAATGCATTAATCTTATAGGTCAATCGATTCGTCTCGACGCAAGGAACCTTTATTTTCCTTACGTCAGCTTCGAATTTTGAATATTAGAGAAGTTATAGTTGAAAAACTAATTTTTTTAAATTAAATAAAACCATAACTTTGTTATTTTTCAAGGAAATGAAATAATATTATAGACCAATCGATTCGTCTCGATGCAAGGAACACTTATTTTCCTTACGTCAAGTCAAAATTTTGATTATTTGAAATGTTATAGTCGAAAAATTAATTTTTGAAAATACAATTAACCATAACTTTGTTATTTTTTAATGAAATGCATTAATAATATAGGTCAATCGATTCGTTTCGACACAAGGAATATACGTTTTCCTTACATCATCTTTGAATTTTGATTCTTTGAGAAGTTATAGTGAAAAAATGAATTTTAATAAAATTATAAAAGTACATAAAACTTGTAAAATTAAATATTTTGTTAAACCATTGTAAGAAATTCAACTAGGTGTATAATGAAATAACTATGCAAAATTTCATCAATTTATCTCTACGCGTTTTCAAGAAATTGCTGGATCGTGACATACATCCATTGAAAGTCTTTAAAATAATTTAATATCCCATACAATATCTTAAAATGCCCTTAACATCCTTCAACATCTGGTGAAATTCCTTTCAATTTCTTAAAATAATTTAATACTCATTGATATTTCTTGACGTTCCACAAAATTCCACAAAATTCCATAAACTATCGTTATAACCCTTAACCCTTTGCGGCACACATATTTCTAAAAAACAGATTTTACAGTCACAAACACCTTATGGGATTTTCGGGGTCGCTGATTACGAATCCGGAGTTAGATTTCCAAAATTCAAAATGGCGGATCCAATATGGCGGACAAATTTTTGAAAAAGTAGTTGGATTTTCATAAAACTTATAATTAGGGGGTTCTTGATGTCGCTGATTACGAATATGAAGCCCAATTTTCAAAATTAAAAATAGCGAATCCAAAATGGCGGGCGAGTTTTCAAAAAATTAATGAATTTTCAAGAAACTTGACATCTGGGGATTTTTGTAGTCGCTGATTACAAATCTGACTTTAGATTCGTTATCAGAGAACCGAAAAATCCCAAGATACCAATTTTTATGAAAGCCCATTAATTTTTTGAAAACTCATCCGCCATATTGGATTTATCATTTTGAATTTTGCAAATTGGGCTTCAGATTCGTAATCAGCGATATCAAAAACCCCCTAATAACAAGTTTTATGAAAATCCAACCACTGTTTCAAAAATTTGTCCGCCATATTGAATTCGCCATTTTGAATTTTGGAAATCTAACCTTAGATTCGTCATCAGTGGCACCAAAAACACCCGCTAACTAATTTCGAACATAATGTGCCTATTTTTGTAATTTTGATCTGTCATGTTGATTCTGCCATCTTGGATTTTTCGAAATTGTCATTTTGAATTCAAATTCAAATTCAGCGACCATAAAAATCCCCTGAAAACTAATTTCAAACAGAATATGTTAATTTTCAAAATTTTTGGTCCGCCATTTTTTTCCCGACATCTTGGATATTTCGAAATTGAATATTTTGAATTTAGATTCAGATTCAGAGATGAAAATAAACACCTGAGAAACAGGATTGAAAAAAATACAATTGTTATATTGGGTTTGGTATGAGAAATACTGCATTTTAGAGTTTTTTAAGCACAAAAATCGAGTTTATAACTTATATATTGCAGAAAATTCTGAAAAAATTCTGAAAAATAGTTTAAGGTGTACTCAATACAAAAAAAAATTTCCGTTCCAATCTACAATATAGATTAGTGGAAAATGAATTTCTCCGTGAAAAAGCATCAATTTGGACTATTTGTTTATATACATTATTTTTATAATTAACAATTAATGACGGATAACTTTTTTTTCACATTCATTTATATCCTAAAGACTTAAGAAAAATAAAAAACCCGGTACTTATTGTTAAAAAAGTAGTTAAAAAAATGTAAAACCATGGAGAAAAAAGTGGGTTGCTGAACGACCCTCTATGCCGCAAAGGGTTAAAACTATTTAAAATCCCATGAAATCTTATGAAATCCCTTGAAATTATAGAAAATCCAATGAAATCTCGAAAATCTCTTGAAATCACAAAAGGCGTTAAAATTACTTAATATCCTATGAAATATCGTAAAATCTCTGAAAATTACTTAAAATTTCAGGCAATTTCGTAAAATCCTTTAAAATTTCATAAGATTCCTCGAAACACTGTGAAATCAATTAATATTTCTAAAATCTCAATAAAATTCGAAAAACCCTTTTAAATTCCTTAACATTATTCAAGGTTCCATGAAATTTCATTAAATCTATTAAAATATCTTAAAATCCAGTGGAATTTTGTAAAAATACTAAAAATATATAGTCACATCCCTTAAAATTACTTTATAATCCCACAAAATCTCATAATTCTGATGGTAACTGTTCTGTAAATATACGAATACATATACATATAATAAATAATATATTAAAAATATCGTATTAATATTAATACATTAAAACCTGATATAAAAAACACATTAAAAGTTTCCTATAAATAATCTTTTTAATTTCTCGAATAATATTCACCTTAGGTATATATCTTGAAATATTTTTTTGCTTCACTAATAATTTATTTTTCACATCAAAATAATTATTTTTATTATATTAAATTATTTTCTATTATTATATAATCTTTTTATTAGTAATCGTTTTGACAACGAAAATAGTCTGAAGATAGTTTTCAAATTCGATACATTCACACAAATTTGCGCAATTTCCAAAGGAACCAATCAGGTTTTCGACAACAATGTGTTCGATATTATTGGTAACATCTCTTTTTTAAGATAGGATTAGTCAAATTGATAAAAAAAAAAAAAAATTGCAAGACAAAGACAAGTGACAAAAGTGAGCTGACGTATAGAAACTGGAGCTCCTATATTGGATATCATATACGATATTAGATATCAAGAAAATGAATGAATGAATTTATCTTACTTTATTATTATTATTATTGTTACTATTATTATTACCAAAATTTCTATTTTCCCTGGCATGTGGCCACCCTGTACCATATACATATATACATATATGTATATGTGTAGACTCAAACAGATATGGTGCACCGAGCTTGAAAAAAAACGAGGATAAAATCCAGGGCAGCTGATACAATTTTTGGCGGGATCCTCGTGCCGCGCGAGGAGCCGAGCAGCCGATATACGACAAAGGAAGAGGAGAAAGAGTGAGAGAGAGAGAGCGAGGAAGGGGGGGGGGGAGAGGGAGAGAATTAAGAAGAGCAAAAAAGGAGGAAAGAGGAAGGAGGAAGGAAAGGGAGGCTTCTGGCCCCATTTTCTTCTGCTGTTAAATAAGAATAAGGATCCCCACTACTACGGGTTGACGGGTTCGGGTATGGGCACCTATATAGCGCAGGGCTTTCATGCGCTCCCGGTCCCAAAAGGAATAAAGAGGCGGGACACCTGGTCGCGCTCACCAGTTTGTTCGAGAACTCCCCACGCGAGACATCACATCCCGGCTCTCGTCTCTCTCACGTCTCTCTCGTCTCTCTGCTCTGCGCCACTTCCGAAAGACCGAAAATCCAACGCGACCCAAACCCAACCGTACTCACAAAGGAACCCGAACCCGATCGCGTCCCGTCACGTCCCGCGTCATCATCAAACAAGAAAAACAGTGCATTGTATTTGTTCAGTGCTTGTGTAGTTTGTGATCGAGTTTAATACATAAATATCAAAGATAAAGACTTAATATAATATAATATAAAGTTATATATTAAGAAATATTGTATTTTCTAATCATCCGTGATTCCGTGCCAGCACGAGGCCAAC
Source organism: Synergus gifuensis (assembly GCA_904066015.1). Taxonomy (NCBI): domain Eukaryota; kingdom Metazoa; phylum Arthropoda; class Insecta; order Hymenoptera; family Cynipidae; genus Synergus; species Synergus gifuensis. The sequence continues at coordinate 14,209 of CAJFCO010017227.1, forward strand.
CAAAATCGGCCATGAGAATATAATCAATTCTTCATAAGGAATTCGAATCGAAAACCAGACTTGCAGTTTCAAATTCAGTTAAATCAGTAGAAATTTAGTCAAATCAGTACAAATTTAGTCAAATCAGTAGAAATTCAGTCAAATCAGTAGAAATTTAGTCAAATCAGTAGAAATTTAATCAAATCAGTACAAATTTAGTCAAATCAGTACTAATTCAGTCAAATCAGTATTAATTCAGTCAAATCAGTAGAAATTCAGTTAAATCAGGACAAATTCAGAGACGTTCGTTTAATTCAGAGTCGTTTGTTTATTAAATTTGTTTAAATTGAGGAAAAAGGTGGAAAACGGATAATAAACGTGAGTGAAGTAATTTGGTGGAATGGGACCTGATCAGTTTTTATTGAGGTAAAGTATAGTGAAGCAACAACACTTATAATCTCTTTGTTCTTAATATTTGTCTCTCTTTTTCTGAAATTTTCAAATTCAAGCACTCGATTTAATCGATTCTCGAATCGTTTCGTAACGACTTCAGAGCGCTAGTACAAACTACAAAGAGCGCGAACAAAGGATTCAAATGGGAGTTGGGTTTATTCAGAGATGTTGTTTATTGTTACGAGAAATGTGATAATTGTGACTTGTACACATTTTCCGTCGATTAGTAACGGGGGATATTAATAACTGTTTATTTTAGTGCTTTATGGTATTTTATTATTAATAATAATGATAATGATGAAATTGTAGGTATTAATATATTAAAATATATATAATATAATATATAATAATAATTATATATTATAATTATTATTGCTGGGAGAGGAGATATTAATTTACAATTAATATCAATAAAAAATAAATAATATATAAATATATTATATATTTTTATATAATATATATTATATTATTACATATTTTATATGTATATTATATAAAAAATATAAAATATATTTATATATTTTTAGATATATTTATATATTATTTATTTTTTATTGATATTAATTGTAAATTAATATCTCCTCTCCGAGTAATAATAATTATAATATATAATTATTATATATTATTATTATTATTATAATTATTAAATTATTATTATTTAATATATAATTATTATAATATTAATTATTATTATTATTATTAGGTTGTTGTGTGTCTCTGAGTAGTTATTGATGTTTAGAGTGAGAAAGAGAGGGAGGGGGGGATGATGCGTAGAAAGAAGAACCGTAACAAAAGACAATGTGTACGTTCATTCTGCTTTGGTATTATGCATTTAACATTGACTATTTACATATTTCTGAAAAAGCGAAGAAGTTTTTTCTCTGTATCCTTGCCTCGGTTGAGCGGAAGAGGCATTTTGTTTACGTTGAGTAAATTAACGGTTTTCGTTGCATGGAACACTTTCTTTATCGGAGAGCCGAGACTCAAATTTCAAGTACTGCCCGCGCGGTGACTACGAAAAATTATTTTATTACTCCTGTAATTTCAATTTCCCGACAATATAAAATACCCTAATTTTCAAATTACCCAAAATTCAGTTTCTCGAAAGTTAAAATTTTTATTAAAAATATTTTTATTTAAATTATAATAAATAAAATAATACTATTATATAATATATACAATATAAATATAATATAATATATAAATATAATATATATTATATTAAAATAATAATATTATATAATTATATAATTATAATAAATAATTATATAAAATTTTTTTTATTAAAACTTTTCAAAAATTTGTTCAAAATTACGCTTCACAATGTTTATTCAAAATTTCTCTTAATTTTTTTAAAATTTTTATTAGAAATTTTGAAAAAAAATAGTTCCCGAAAATTAAAATTCACGAGAAACGCCAACTGTAATTTAAAAATACCCTAATTTTCAAATTACGGAAAATTCAAATTCTCGAAAATTAAAAATTTTATTAAAAATTTTGAAGAAATTTTTGTTTATAATTTCTTTTCAAAATTTCCCGTCAAAATGTTTATACAAAATTTCTCTTAAAATTTTTTTTTAATCATGCTCCAATTTTTTAAAAATTTTGATTAGAAATTTTGAAAAAAAATAGTTCCCGAAAATTCAAATTCTCGAGAAACGCCAATTCGCCTAATTTCATGTTCTCGAATAAAAATAATATTATGTAACGAAAATATTTATTAAAGAAAATAGAAAATTGGCGAAATTTCAATTTCCCGATAATATAAAAATTATATAATAATATAAATATAAATAATTAAAATTTTTATTCAAAATTTCTCCAAAACTTTTGTTTATAATTTCTTTTCAAAACTCCTCAAAATGTTTATTCAAAATTTCTCTTAAAAATTTTGTTTTAATCTTGCTCCAATTTTTTTTTCTGCCCTCCGGCCAGAAAGCGTCAACTTCCCGGCCGCTGCGCTAAACGAAGTTGCCGCTTTCTGGCGTCGTTGAGCAGAAAAATAGTATACACACCTTGGCCAGTAAAAAAGAAAGCCTCAGATCACAGTTTTGTCAACCTCGGCTTTGCCTCGGTCGACAATTACATGTGATCTGAGACATTTCTTATTTTACTGGCCTAGGTATGTAATATACTATTTTAATGTTGATTATAAATTAAAAAAAAAATGTCGAGCAATTTTTAAAAAAAATTTTTGGAGAAAATTAGCTATAAATTCTTATCATTTAAAAAAAGCAATATTTTTTTATTATCGCAAATATGAGTTTTCGAGAATCTGAATTTTTTCGGAATTTGTAATTTCGATTATTTTCTACTTTTGTTGTTATCGAATGTTTGTGATGAATTTTTAAGATGTTCTTTTATAAACTTTTATTATTTATTGTGAAAATTGGAATGGAATTTTCAAATTAGAGATTTTTATTTATTTTTAATAATTAATTTCTATATTGTCTTGAGAATTTTCTATTTCAGAAATTAAAAAATTCAATAGTGTTAAATTTCGTGTACATTTAAAATTTGTAAACTTTTTAATTCAGGAATTTTTTTAGCAGTTTAAGGTATCGGTATTTCTTTTTTTTTCAGATATTTTTATTTTTTGGGGTATTTTCAATTTAGGAAATTAAACATTTAGATTTTGTTCAGTTTCGTGAACTTAAAATTTTGAAAATTTTCAATTCGGCCATTTAAAAATTTTAAGAATTCAAACTTTCAATAATTTATAATTTTGGGAAGTTTCTGCTTTGGAAGTTTAAAAGATTGCTAAAAAATTTCGTGAATTAAAATTTTTTTCAATTTTCTAATCTGGTATTTTTTATTTTGGGAATTTAAAATTTCGCTATTTCTACGTTCTTTAAAGAATTTTATAATTCAGAAATTTTTATTCTTTAGGAACGTACAATTTAGGAAATTAAACATTTCTAAAATTTTCCATTCGAAAATTTTCAAAAACGTGATTTTTTAATTTCGGTATTCCTTTTTCCTTTAGAAAATTTTTAAATAAAAAAAATAAAAAATTTCGATAATTTTCAATTTTGGTAAATTTTACATTTCTTTGTGAATTTAAGTTAAATAAAAATGTATTAAAAATTTGAGAAACTGAATTTATGATGCTCGAATTTATTACGCTTTATTTCACAACGTGACATCATGCGTTTATGGGAAAATAAATGCGGGGAGCTCACTAGTTAAAGTGTGACTTACCATATTAAAAAAAGAGGTGGAAAAAAACGTGACTAACTAGAAAAGGGGGATTAAAATACATCCGGAAAATGTGTAGTCATTTACAGAAAACAAACTTATTCACTGGTGTGTTTAAATTTCATTTAAAAAAAAACAACACAAAAATTACAAAGGCTTCGTTATCTTAAATAGATTTGTTTAATCTCAGAAAACTCGAAGAATTAATTTTACTTGCAAAATGTGTAATTTACTTTTATTTTTAAAAAATTTTTATTTATATATATTTTTTTAAATTTATTTTTATTTTTTTTATTTTTTTTTATTTTATATTTTTTATTTTATTTTTATTTTATTTTTTTTTATTTATTTTTTTTTATATAAAATTATTTTTTTTAAATATTAATTCGCTCTTCGTTTATAAATGTAAGAAACCGAAATCCCGAGTGAAAAAGTAGTACTGAAAAAATGGTTCTCGAATGTTCAAATTCCCAAAAAATGCAAATTCCCGAATAAAAATAATATTACTGAAAATGATTATAAACGAAATTTAGATGTACAAACAATGTTTATTAACGAAAGGAAAAAATTACCGATATTACAATTTTCCAAAAATATGAAAGAACACGGAAATTTTCAAATTCCCGAAAATTTAAATTGATAATTAAAATTTTCGAAAATTCAAATTTTCAAACAATTTCAAGTTCCAAAAAAAAAAACAATTTTTAAAAAATATTAAAAATTTTTGTACAACAGTTTTATTTAAAATTTATTCAAAATTGCAAACTTTCTCCAAAATTTTCTTTCAAAAATTCATTCAGAACTTTTGTTATAAATTTGGGAGAAATCTTAAACTTTTTTTGAAATATTTTTTTTATTGTCAGGAATTTAAAATTTCGGTAAGAGTTTTTACTTTCTTTAATACATGTTTTTATTAATATCTGCTATTGAAATTTCTTTAATAAATATTTTTGCTAATATTTTTATCTGGGAATTATTTTTTCGGTATTCTTTTATATATTTCAATTATATATTATACATATTATATATTATATTTATATATTATATTTCCTCTAGAAAATATATATTTTTTTAATTTCTTGAAATATTCTAAATGTTTTGAAATGTGTGTAAATCTTTTAAAAAACCTTGAAGTTTTTTCAATAATTCTCTTCAAAACTTTTTAAAATTAAAATTTGCGAAAAACTAAATTCCCAGAAATTTCAAGTTATAAAAAAAAAACAATTTTCAAAAAATAGTAAAAATTTTCGTACAAAAGTTGTATTCAAAATTTCTTCAAAATTTTCGTTCAAAAATTCATTCAGAATTTTTGGAGCCCATTCTGAATAGGAAAAAATGTTTTCTACATTGAATATTTTTTTTAACCGAATATTTTCTACATGAATATTTATTTAATCGAATATTTTCTAAATCAATATTTTTTTTTAATTTCCGTTGAATATTTTCTACATAAATATTTTTTTATTTTTATTTTTTTAATATTTTCTACATAATAAAATTAAAAATTAAATTAAATTTTATTTTACTAAAATTTTTTTTATCGGAAAATTAAAACAAAAAAAATTCAAGAAATATTGACTTTTGTATTTTTTTATGAATTAAAAAATATTAAAGACATAAATATTCTAACATAATTAATAATATTAAAATAATATAATATAATAATATTATAATATTATAATAGTATTATTAATATTATATTATTATATTATATTATTATTATATTTTAAACATATTCTACATAAATATTTTATTATTATTTTTTAAATATTTTCTACATAATTAAATTAAAAATTAAATTATATTTTATTGTATTAAAATTTTTTTTATCGGAAAATTAAAACAAAAAATTTTCAAGAAATATTGACTTGTATTTTTTAACGATTAAAAAAAAATTAAAAATTTGAGAGGAATCTTGAACAATTTTTTTTTAATATTTTTTTTTATTTTCGGGAATTTAAAATTTACTTCCGTTAATAAATTTAATAAAGTAATTAATTAGTTGCAAATGCTGTTACAAAATTTTTAGTATGTAATATTATTTTTATCTGTTTTTATGTGGAAATGATATTTTCGGTATTTTTTTAAATTGGGAATTTTGTGTTTTCAGCAAAAATTTGTTATCCCACTAAAGTAAAAAATTTATGTATATTATTACATCGTTTATCTATATATTTTATTTGTATATTATATATTATTCTGATAATATAATATTAGATATATATTATATTTATATATTATATTTCCTCTAGAAAAATAAATAGGCAAACATTTTAAGGTAAATAGAAAAAAATACAATTACTTAATAATACCAAAGTACTGTTTTTCTAATTTTGACTTTTAGAGGCTCATATTTCTGTATTTCATAAAACACAAGCCTGTTTGCAAGTTTTGTCGAAGATTAGGAAAATACGGCCGGCAATGAGATTTCAAAGAAGCGATCAGGTAAAAGATTATTAAATTTGGAAGTAACGGTCTATGATTTGTGATTCGATATAGAAGAGAGCAAAAGTCTTCGATTTGGAGACTGACCGCCAAGGCCACATCAGAGGGCTGGCTCTACTATATATATAGTCCATATAGTTTAGTTTGGATTTTTAGGGCTTGCTTTTCAATCTTTCTGATGAAGGCAAACGTGATTTTGTCTCTGTGTGTGTGTGTGTGTGTGTGTTTGCGTGTGTTTGCGTGTGTTTGTATTAGCTTCGCAAATTGGCTTGAAGCGAACTTCCTGGAAGTTTGAAAAAATAGTGAATTGCATCAAAGATAGGTCGAGATGTGTGACAATGTTTCACTTTTATATTTTCTTAATATTGCACTTGTCCCGGCCTATCGAAATGCAGGAAATTCATCCCAGCTGACGTGAGAAAACAATGTGGAACAATTCTACGAAATAGAGAAAGAAAAAGTATTTGGCGACATCGAGGGAAGCTTTATTACATAATAACATATGTATTTCAAGAAAAAAATCGACGGGGATGTTTTTCGAGTTTTCGGCAGGCGGGGATGTGGGCATTATTTGTGGGATTCGATCAAATTGCACTCGTCCCGGCCTGCTGGACTTCCTCGAGTAATCTTCTGGTACCGTTAACTCTGGATCTCATGGACCTTCAAGAAACTTACAAAACGAGAGGCAGTAAAGGTGCTTTTTAAAATATTGAACAATTTTTTATCACTTTTGGGAATTTTATAATTTCAGGGATTTTTTATATTACTTTCACGCAGAAAAATGAATCTGTTAAAGTTACAGATTCGCAGATCTGTTATATTTACAGATAAAATTCTGTTGATTTGAAGCGATGAAAATTTGTAAATTTAACAGAGGAAATCTGTAAATTTTACAGACTTATCCTGTTGAACTTAATATTTGTGTATGACGAATGTACGAATCCCCCCAGCGTTATGTGCAAAATTTTATTTGTTATACATATATGTGTTAAAATTTACAAATATCGATTAATTATATGTATATCCATATGATAAATTACTTAATATCCTGTACAATATCTTAAAATCCCTTTAACGTCCTTTAAAATCTGGTTAAAGTTCTTTAAATTTCGTAAAATTACTCAAAATACCATGAAATCTCATTAAAACTCTTAAAATTCAGAATCTGGTGAAATTCCTTAAATTTTATAAATTCACTTCATATTCCATGATATTCCTTAAAATTCGACAATCTTTTGTTATATCCCTCAAAATTACTTAAAATACTATAAAATCTTATGAAATTCCTTTAAATTTTGTAAAATCACTTGAGATTACTTAAAATTACTCAAAAGCCCATTAAGTCTCAATAAATCTCTTAAAATTATTCAAAATTCCATAAAATCTCGTTAAATACTTAAAAATACTTGAAAGTTCAATGAATCTCAACAAATCTCTTAAAATTTCTGAAAATAAAAGTCCTTAAAATTTCTTATTATCATAAAATACCTTAAAATCCCTTAGAATTACACAGAATCCTCAAAAATATCATCAAATCCCACAAAGTTACTTAAAATCACATAAAATCTCATGAAATCTTCTGAAATTCCTAGAAATCCAATGAAATCTCGTAAATCTCTTTAAATCTGTTAAGTCCATAAAATATTAAATCACTGAAAAAAATATCCAATAAAATATCGTAAAATCCCTTAAAATTACTTAAAATTCCTGAAAATCCAATGAAATCTCCTAAAATCTCTTGAAAGTCCTTAAAGTAATTTAATATTCCGTAAAATTTCTTACAAGTATTTAAAATTCCATGAAATCCCTTGAGTCACTTAAAAATCTTTAAAATTACTTAATACCCCATACAATATCTTAAAATGCCTTAAACATCCTTCAAAATCTGGTGAAATTCCTTTAAATTTCATAAAATCACTTGATATTTCTTAAAATTACTCAAAATCCAAGAAAGTCTCATTATATCCCTTAAAATTACTCAAAATTCTTTAAAATTCTTGAAAATCCAATACGTTATCATCAAATCCTTTACTGAAAATAAATGTCCTTAAAATTACTTAATATCTCATAAACTATCTTAAAGTCGCTTAAAATTACATAAAATCCCCTTATATCTTATGAAATTCCTTGAAATTCGTGAAAATCCATTATAATCTGACCTTATCCTTTAAAATTTCTGGAACTAAATATCTTTAAAATCATTTAATATCTTACTTAATTCATAAAATACCTTAAAGTCATTTAAAATTACATAGAACCAAAAATATCATTAAATCCCATAAAATTACTTAAAATCCCATGAAATCCTATGAAATCCCTTGAAATTCCTGAAAATCCAATATAATCTCATCAAATCCTTTAAAATATGGTGAAATTCCTTTCAATTTCATAAAATCACTGGATATTCCTTGATATTTTTTGATTTTCCAAAAGATTCCTTAAAATCCCACAACCTATCGCTATAACCCTTTACTAAAAATCCTATAAAATCCTATGAAATACCTTTAAATTTCGCAAAATCGATTAATATTTCTTAAAATTACTCAAAATCTCATGAAATCTCATTATACCTCTTAAAATTACATAAAATTCCATAAACTTTCGTTAAATTATTGAAAATTCCTGAAAATCAAATATAATCTCACCAAATGCTTTAAAATTTCTGAAAATAAATGTCCATAAATGTTAAAATCCCAAAAAATCTTTGATACTCCTTGTTGTTCCATAAAATTGCTTAAAATTACACAACTTATCGTTATAACTCAAAAAACTACTTAAAATCCTATGAAATCCTATGAAATTCCTCTCAATTTTGCAAATTCAATTGATATTTCTTAAAATTACTAAAAATTCCATTAAGTTTTATTATATTACTTAAAAATACTCAAAATTCCATGAAATTTCGTTAAATTCTTTAAAATTCTTGACAATCCAATATAATCTCACCAAACCCTTAAAAATTTCATAAAATTACTCGAAATACCGTGAAATCACTTAATATTTCTAAAATATCAATAAATTTCGTAAAACCCTTTTAAATTCCTTAACATTATTCAAGATTCCATGAAATCTTAAATCTCTTAAAATACGATAAAATTTAATGAAATTTCGTAAAATGTCTACAAGTTTCTCAAATGACTTAAAATCCCACAAAATATATAGTCAAATTCCTTAAAATTACTTTATAATCCTTTAAAATCTCATAATTTTTCTGAAAAAAATGTGGGATTGGAAAAATTAAGGGATTTCGAAAGTATGCAAAATAATTCACAGATATTAATTTTTGTAATATAAAAATTTGTAATTCCTTGTCTGATTTTAGGAATCTCAATAAATTTGTAAAACCATTTTAAATCCCTTAAAATTATTCAAAGTCCCATTAAATCCCATTTAAACCTTCAAAATATCTAAACTAGCTGTGAAGTTGTATCAACTTTTGTGCTCATTCAATGAGCACTTTACTTCCTGTAAGCAAATATGATTTGCTTCCTCATAGAGGAAGCATTAAGTATTCTTTACATCAGCATTAAATTTTGATTATTTGATAAGTTATATTCAAAAAATTCATTTTCGAAAGTTACAATAAAGCATAACTTTCTTATTTTTCAATGAAATGCATTAACCTTATAGGTCAATCGATTCGCCTCGACGCAAGGAACCTTTATTTTTCTTACGTCGGCTTTGAATTTTGAATATTAGAGAAGTTATAGTTGAAAAACAAACTTTTGAAAATACAATTAACCATAACATCCTTATTTTTTAATGAAATGCATTAATCATATAGGTCAATCGATTCGTTTCGACACAAAGAATCTTTATTTTCCTTTCATCAGCTTTCGATTTTGAATATTTGAGAAGTTATAGTGCAAAAATGAATTTTACGATAATTATAAATAACCATAACTTCTTTAATTTTCAGTTAAATGCATTAATCAAACAGGTCAATCGATTCGTCTTGACACAAGGAATCTTTAATTTCCTTACACGAGCTTTGAATTTTGATTATTTGAGAAGTTATAGTAGAAAAATCAATTTTTTAAAAATTTTGAAAGTACATAAAACTTGTAAAATTAAATATTTTTTTAAACCCTTGTGATAGAATTAAGGTTTTATAGGGTGGAAGAAGTGTGCCAAATTTCATCCATTTCTATACACACGTTCTAGAGATATGCTGGGAACAAAAAAAAAGGGGACACACACACACACACACGCGCGCGCGGACAATTTTTCAGGACATCATACTAGATATATTCCAATTAAAATTTATCAAAAAAAACCTTTTTTTAGAAAATGGATATTGTCACGACTACAAAGCTTCCTCTATGAGGAAGCAAAAATCCAATAAAATTTTGTGAAATCACTTGAATCTCTTAAAATTCCTTAAAACTATTTAATATCCTTCAAATATTTGAAAATCAAATAAAACTTCGTGAAAATCCTTGAAAAAGATTTAAGATTCTAAAATTTCTTAAAATTGCTAAAAATCCAATCAAATTTCGTAAAATCACTTGCATCTCTTTAAGGTCCTTAAAACTATTTAATATCCTTAAAATATTTGAAAATCTAATAAAACTTCATGAAAATCCTTGAAACAGCTTTAAAGATTCTAAAATTTCTTAAAATAACACAAAATATCGTTGAATCCTTTAAAATTATTTAAAATTCCATTAAATCTCGATAAATACTTTGAATTTCCCGAAAATCCAATGAAAACTTTTTATTAGATTTTTATATTCTTTATATTTCTTTAGATTCTATAAAAACCCCAATAACTGATAAAATCCCTTAAAAGTTCTTGAAATACCGTGAAATCCTTTAATATTTCTAAAATTTCTATAAATTCTGTAAAATTCGTATTCTTTGTATTAATAATCTTTTTGAAAACATAAATAGTCTGAAGATTGTTTTCAAATTCGATACATTCACACAATTCACGCAGTTTCTAAACCAATTAGCTTTTCGACAACAATGTGTTCGATATATTGGTAACACTTTTTTAAGATAGGATAATTTTTGTTTTTGATACTTTTGAAAGTTTAGACATTATGCACGCTATTTATTTTTCAGATACAAAGACATTATGAAAGTACAAATTATGTGATTTTACTTGGACTAAAGAGAGGATTTTTTGACAATGGTTCCCAGCAAGGAAGAGAAAAGAGAAAAACAAGCAATTTCCGTCGAGAGTCTTTCCTGATACTCTAAATCGGACCTTACTCGAGTTTTTAGAGGGTAGCTGCAAGCAATTATCTAGCTTGGAGACAGAAGGCAAGTCAGAGCTCATAGTCCAGCGTACAAAATACAATCGAGACCTCAAGCAAAAATTCCCAAACCATACCAGTTGGTTCAAAGCTTTCAGTCGCTTTTTTGTTTTTTCTCTTTCTCCTTTAATACTAGAGTACTAGACTAGGGTCGGGAGGACGAGATCGCTTCGTCGAATTTTTATTTTGAATCGCGAAGGATGCGCAAACAATTCCTTTCTAGCATTAAATTAAGAGAGACTGTTCAAGGACAAAGTTATGGTTTTATTTAATTTTAAAAAATTATTTGCTCAACTATAACTTCTATAATATTCAAAATTCGAAGCTGACGTAAGGAAAATAAAGGTTCCTTACGTCGAGACGAATCGATTGACCTATAAGATTAATGCATTTCATTGAAAAATAAGGATGTTATGGTTAATTGTATTTTAAAAAATTAATTTTTCGACTAACTTTTCAAATAATCAAAATTTTGACTTGACATACGGAAAATAAATGTTCCTTGCATCGAGACGAATCGATTGGTCTATAATATTATTTCATTTAATTGAAAAATAACAAAATTATTGATCTATTTAATTTTGAAAAATTTGTTTTTCAACTATAACTTCTCTAATATTCAAAATTCGAAGCTGACGTAAGGAAAATAAAGGTTCCTTGCGTCGAGACGAATCGATTGACCTATAAGATTAATGCATTTCATTGAAAAATAAGAAAATTGTGCTTTATTGTAATTTTTGAAAATGAATTTTTCGAATGTAACTTCTCAAATAATCAAAATTTAATGTTGATGTAAAGAATAATTAATGCTTCCTCTATGAGGAAGCAAATCATATTTGCTTACAGGAAGTAAAGTGCTCATTGAATGAGCACAAAAGTTGATACAACTTCACAGCTAGTTAAGGAATTTAACAGGATTTTACAAATTTATTGAGATTCCTAAAATTAGACTAGGAATTACAAAGTTTTATATTTCATAAATTAAAATCTCTGAATTATTTTGCATTCTTTTGAAATCCCTTAATTTTTCCAATCTCACATTTTTGGGGAAAAATTATGAAATTTTAAAGGATTGTGAAGTAATTTTATGGAATTTGACTATATATTTTGTGAAATTTTAAGTAATTTGAGAAACTTTTAGACATTTTGCGAAATTTCATGGGATTGTCAACAATTTTAAGGGATTTCATGAAATTTCATAGGATTTTAAATAACTTTAAGAATTTATCCATATTTTATGGAATTTTAAGTAATTCTAAGGGATTTTACGATTTCTTATGAAGTATTAAGTAATTTAAAGACTTTGAATGGTTCCAATAGATTTTACAAAATTTCAGTGGATTTTCAGAAATTTTAAGAGATTTAATGAGACTTTATGGGACTTTGAGTGATTTTAAGTAATTTTAAGAAATATCAAGTGAATTTACGAAATTTAAAAGAATTTCACCATATTTTGAAGGATACTAAAGACATTTTAAGGAATTTTATAAAACTCATGAAGATTTCTGAAATTAGATAAAGAATTACAAGATTTTATATTTCAAGAATTTGAGAAGAAATCAATAAAATCAAGAAGATTTGAATATAACAATGTACGTAATTAAATAATTATTTAAATATTGAATAATTCATTTTCATAATTGTTTATATTAAAGTAACTTTCGATTATTTTATAATTTGACAAATTTAAACGATAATTTGGAGGAATTCGATAATAATTTCCTATATTTATAATTCGTGAAATGCACAATTCGAAAATTTTATAAATCGATAAATATGATTTTTGGAAGTTTATAATTCGATATTTTTATTTTTGTCAATTTGTGTATTTACTATTTATTATTTCGATATTATTATTATTATTATTATTAATACGAAATTATTATATAATATTGTAATATTTATTCGATATTATTAATTCGATATTAATATATTATTTTTCGATATATATTTATTCGATATTATTGCCCGCCCAGTGGGCAAAAAGACGTTGACATCCTGATGACGCCCTGAAGACGTCACATGTCTTAAAGATGTCATTTATGAGTTCTAAAGGTTTCAAGAGATTTCAAGTGATTTTAAAAAATTTTTAAGGAATTCCGAAAAAAAGATCATAATACTTTCAGGATTTTCAATTATTTAAAAATATTTAAAAATATTTTTCAAGAATTTTCACAAGATTTTAAATGATTTTAGAGAATTTAAAGATATTTCAAGAGATTTCAAATATTTGTAAATATTGCAAGGGATTTTTAATGAAGTTAAAAAATGTCAAAGGATTTTAAAAGAATATATAAAAATTAAAGAATTTTCAAGAAATTTCAGGTACAGTTTCCGAAATTGCTAAATAAATAAAAGGCTTTGAATTAAATTTGATCAATACATTGTGAGCTGTAACATTTTTGTTCGAAACCTGATTGGTTCCTTTGGAAATTGCGCAAATTGGTGGGAATGTATCGAATTTGAAAACTATCTTCAGACTATTTTCGTTGTCAAAACGATTATATACTAATAAAAAGGTTATATAAAGATTTAAAATAATGTAAAGTAATAAAAATAATTATTTTGATATGAAAAATAAATTATTAGAGAAGCAAATAATATTTCAATATATATAAGGTAAGTGAATATTATTCGAGAAATTAAAAAGATTACTTGTAGTAAACTTTTCATGTGTTTTTTTATATCAGTTCTTAATGTATTAATACTCGTATTTTTAATATATTATTATATGTAATATATATATATATATATGTATATTCGTATGTTTATAGATCAGTTACCATCAGAATTATAAGATTTTATGGGATTATATAGTAATTTTAAGGGATGTGACTATATATTTTGTGGAATTTTAAATAATTTGAGAAAGTTTTAGGAAAATTTTTAAGCATTTTACGAAATTTCATTAGATTTTAAGGTATTTTAAGAGATTTAATAAGATTTCATAGAACCTTAAATATAATGTTAAGGAATTTAAAAGGGTTTTTCGAATTTTATTGAGATTTTAAAAATATTACTTGATTTCACAGTATTTCGAGGAATCTTATGAAATTTCAAGGGATTTTACGAAATTGCCTGAAATTGTAAGTAATTTTCAAAGATTTTACGATATTTCATAAGATATTATGTTATTTTAACGACTTTTGTCATTTCAAGGGATTTACAAGATTTCATTGGATTTTTATTAATTTCAAGGGATTTCATAAGATTTCATGGAATTTTAAGTAATTTTAAGGATTATAACGATAGTTTGTGGAATTTGATTGAATTTGATGGAACATCAAGAAATATCAAGTAGTATTTAATTATTTTACGAAATTTAAAGGAATTTCATCAGATGTTGAAGGATATTAAGGGCATTTTAAGATATTGTATGGGATATTAAGTAATTTTAAAGAGTTTTAAAGAATATCAAGGGATTTTACGGAATTTCATGGAATTTTAAATACTTATAAGATATTTTAGGGGATATTAAATTATTTTAAGGACTTTCAAGGAATTTTACGATATTTTATTGGATGTTTTTTTCGGTGATTTAATATTTTATGAACTTAACAGATTTCAGGGGATTTACGAGATTTAATTGGATTTTTAGGAATTTTAGAAGATTTCGTGAGATTTCATGTGATTTTTAGTAACTTTGTGGGATTTGATGATATTTTTGGATTCTCAGTAATTTTAAGGGATTTTAAGGTATTTTCTGATAATAAGAAATTTTAAGGACTTTTATTTTGAGAAATTTTGAGAGATTTGTTGAGATTCATTGAACTTTCAAGTATTATTAAGTATTTAACGAGATTTTATGGAATTTTTAATAATTTTAAGAGATTTATTTAAAAGATTTTAAGTAATCTCATGTGATTTTACGACACTTAAAGGAATTTCATTAGATTTTATATAATTTTAAGTAATTTTAAGGGATAAGTAATTTTAAGAATAAGTAATTTTAAGTAATTTTAAGAAGATTGTCGAATTTTAAGGAATATCAAGGAATATGAAGTGAATTTATAAAATTTAACGGAATTTCACCAGATTCTGAATTTTAATGGATTTCATGAGATTTCATGGGATTTTAAATAATTTTAAGGGATTTTACAATATTTTATGTGATATTAAGTAATTTAAAGGATTTTGAAGGGACTCAAGGGATTTTACGAAATTTAAGTTGATTTTCAGGAATTTCAAGAGTTTTAATGAGATTTCATAGTATTTTGAGCAATTTTAAGTAATTCTAAGGTGGTGGAATTTTGAAGAATATCAAGTAATTGCACGAAATTTGAAGGACTTGAACTTGAAGGATATTAGAGGGATTTTAAGATATTCTACAGGATATTAAGTAATTTAAAAGATTTTTAAGGGATTCGAGGGATTTTACGAAATTTCATGGAATTTTTATTACTTGTAAGATATTTTGCGATATTTTATGAGATATTAAGTTATTTTTTAAGGACTTTCAGGGGATTTTACGAGATTTGATTGGATTGTCATAAATTTTAAGTAATTGTAAGGGATTTTATGATATTTTATTGGATATTCTTTGCGGTGATTTAATATTTTATGGACTTAACAGATTTCAAGAGATTTACGAGATTTCATTGGATTTTTAGGAATTTTAGGAGATTTCGTGAGATTTCATGTGATTTTTAGTAACTTTGTGGGATTTAATGATATTTTTATGGATTCTAAGTAATTTTAAGGGATTTTAAGGTATTTTATGATAATTTGAAATTTTAAGGACTTTTATTTTAAGAAATGTTAAGAAATTTATTAAGACTTGGTGAGCTTTTAGTAATTTTAAGTAATCTCAAGTGATTTTACGAAACTTAAAGGAATTTCATGAGATTTTATAGAATTTTAAGTAATTTTAACCCTTAGCTGTCACACTGGCGTCGATTTAGCCCTAGGATTTTTTGCTTTTTGACCCCATTCAATTTTTACTACTTCATATAAACATTTTTTATTAATATTAATATATTTTTTTTTCATAAATGTATTCATTGAGTCTTCTAAAATAACTTAAAAATTACTAGCAAATTTTTTTTAAGTTGAGAAAGTCAATAGTTGCTTCGCAACACAATTTTCTATCCAGCGGGGTACAAAATGCCCCAGTGTGGCAGCTATGTTATTTTCGTGAAGTGTGTCAGCTAAGGGTTAAGGGATATAACAAAAGATTGTCGAATTTCAGTTGATTTTCATGAATTTTAAGAGTTTTAATGAGATTTCATAGTATTTTGAGTAATTTTAAATGATTTTAAGGAATATAATGATAGATTTTGTAATTTTAAAGAATGCAAAATTATTTTACGAAATTTAAAAGACTTTAACCAGATTTTAAAGGATGTTAAAGGGATTTTAAGATATTGTACAGTATATTAAGTAATTTAAAAGACTTTTAAGGAATTCGAGGAATTTTACGGAATTTCATAGAATTTTAAATACTTGTAAGATATTTTTCGATATTTTTTGAGATATTAAGTTATTTTTTAAGGACTTTCAAGGGGTTTTTCGAAATTCTATTGGATTTTCAGGAATTTTAATAGATCTCATGACATTTCAGGGGTTTTAAATCATTTTAAGAGATCTTACGAGATTTTATATAGGATATTAAGTAATTTTAATAAGAATTTTGAAGGATATTAAAGGGATTTTAAAGAATCTCACGAAACTTATGGAGATTCCTGAAATTAGACAAGGGATTACAAGTTTCTATATTTCAAAAATACTAAATTTCTCAATTATTTTTTATGCTAGCAAAAGTTGTGCAAAAACGAGAAATTAATCGCAGAGCGCGCGGATCATAATTGCTACCCAGTGGACAAAAAATTTGGACAAAAAAACGTTATTTGGCCTGATTTAGGACGTTTTGAGGACGTCCTAAAAACGTCTTAGGGGTATTCGTGCCCGCTGGGTACCCAATGGGCAAAAAATTTAAAGAAGTTTTTAGAACGTCCTAAAAATGTCCTAAAAACGTCCTGTGTCAGGTCAAAAACGTCCAATGTTCCAAATACGTCCGAAAAACGTCTTTGAAAAATTGGACGCTTTTGGCCTGACAGGACGTTTTTAGGACGTTCTATAAACTTCTTTAAATTTTTTGCCCACTGGGTACCCAGCGGGCACGAATACCCCCAAACGTTTTTAGGACGTCCTCAAAACGTCCTAAGTCAGGCCAAATAACGTTCTAAAAACATACAATGTTCCAAAAACGTTTTTAGGAAGTTTTTTAGCCTGACTTAGGACGTTTTTTGGACGTTCTAAAAACGTCCTTCAATTTCGTGCCCACTGGGTAGTTTCCCAGAAGGCAAAAAATTTGGCAACGTCTTTACGACATCGTTACGACATCTTTACCACAACTTCACATCATATGTCCATATTTTTAAGATGTCTTTACGATGTCACAAATTCAATCCAAAAATGTACGACGTGTTTAAGATTTCGTAAAGAAATCTTAAAGACGTAGGATGTCGTAAAGTTGTCGTAAATATGTCGTAACGATATCGTAAAAATGTCGCCAAATTTTGTGGCCACTGGGTTTAAATAAATTTTACAGCATCGCAGACATGAGACGTCTTTTGGATACCCAGTGGGCAAAAAATTTAAAGAAGTTTTTAGAACGTTCCAAAAACGTCCTAAAAACGTCCTATATCAGGCCAAAAAACGTTCAATGTTCCAAAGACGTTTTTAGGACGTATTTGGAACATTGGAGGTTTTTTGGCCTGACATAGGACATTTTTAGGACGTTCTAAAAACTTCTTTAAATTTTTTGCCCACTGGGCATCTATTGGACTGACATGGACGTCTTAAGGAAGTCTTTAGAACGTCCTCAGGATGTCAATGTCTTTATGCCCACTGGGTTATAGCACTTAGAGCAACAGGACAAAGGATTCTTGCCACGTGTATTTGGTCAAGCTGCATGAAGGACGGGAATGGCGGGAAGGGCAGGAAGCCGCTAGAAAAGGAAATCGGATCGGAACCCCCGTAAGAGCAACAAGGGTCGCATTATATTATCCACAGCGAAGTCCCGAAGGGTGTCCGGTGCGTAACGACTGTTATTATCGCACCCTGACACACTCTCCAATAGGTATATAACATAAATGGTAAATTGTAAATGGTAAATCCACCTCATCCGCGTCCCGCCCGGTCTCGCTTTCCCTCACTTTTTCAGCAAGTCCTAACTCGCACAAACGAATCAAATACGTTATTTTTTGATATCACACATAACCGTTGTTAGAAACGGTTACAAAACACAGGGGATGAAGCGGATCGAGGGAAGAGAATTTCTTTGTGTAATTCGCATCCCTCTCTCATTCCACCGAACTCGATTCGGCTCCCGGGTTTTGAAAAGGAATGGATTTTGGATATAGTATATACTTATTGTCTCCCTGCAGCGTTTCGTCTTTGTGTTTTGTATGTGTGTGTGTTCTCATAGGCCAGGTCAACTATTTTAATTCGCTTCGAATCCAGATAAAGAAAGAATGAATGGAGAGCAAGAAAGAAAATGGGGAGAAAGAAAAAGAGATGGAAATAAAAAAAAGATAAAGAAATAAGGAGACTATGTACTTATAAGAGAATGTCTGCTTTGAAAATATTGTTGAGGATTTATAACTTTTTATTTAATATGAGTTATTTGAAGTTTTGTGTTTTTTTCTTTCGTTTTTGACAATTTTGAGTTAATGGTTACTATAGGGTGATGGAAAAAACACATAATTGGAGAAGTTAAAAAGATCTAGTGCAAAAATGACTCAATATAGGTCAAAGATTTGGATTATTTTGAATTTTGGGAATTTAAAAAGTTTTCTCTATTATGGGATCGGAGATTCGAAAATGATGGCGATTTTTATTTATACAGTTTTCAGTTTCAGTTTTTTTTACGGGTTCTGACGAGGTCCTGGTCTTCATTTCTATTTTCGATAAAAATATTTTAATATTATTGGGCAATTATGGGGCAATGATACAGTAGTAATATCTCATTGATACCAACTTGTTGACAATGAAACAGGGTATTGAAGAGTTTTTCACGTTAAAACCAAACATCGGGTAAAAATAAGGAAATACCAACATTTTTTACACTTGATTATTATTTATGAAAATATAAAAGATGGTTATATTTAAATATTGGAAAATTTAATAATTTGTATATTGTTGACAAACACGGAAAAATATATTTCTAGTAATTTTAAACACCCAGTGGGCAAAAAATTTAAAAGTTTTTAGAACGTTCTAAAAAAACGTCCTATGTTAGGCCTAAAAACGTCCAATGTTCCAAAGACGTTCTTAGGACGTTTTTTGGCCTGACAAAGAACGTTTTTAGGACGTTTTTAGGACGTTCTAAAAACTTCTTTAAATTTTTTGCCCACTGGGCAGATTTTCATAAAAATTATTATTCAACTACATTTTATGATTATATTATTTTCATAATTTCTAATAACTATAGAATTAAAGCGATATAAAATTAAAAGAGTTTTTCGTATAATTTCAGTGAATTTCAAAGGGCTTAACAAATTTTAAAGAATACTAAAACATTTTTCATTGACAAATTATTTCAAAATTTTGAAACTTTTTTCAATGTTTTGTAATTTCTTAAAATCACTTGAAATTCCAGTGGGCAAAAAATTTAAAGAAGATTATAGAAAGTCCTAAAAACGTCCTATGTTGGGACAAAAAACGTCCAATGTTCCAAAGATGTTTTTAGGACGTAATTGGAACATTGGATGTTTTTTGACCTGACATAGGACGTTTTTAGGACGTTCTTAGGACGTTCTATAAACTTCTTTAAAGTATTTGCCCACTGAGATCTTTAGAAATATATATTTATATATTGTATATTGTTATTGTTATTATTATATTATTATATATTATATTTATATATTATATTTATATATTATATATTATTTATATATTTATATATCCTGAGACATGTTTTAATAACTCTGAAATTTCTTCAATTATTTCATATTCTTTTAAAATCCTTTGACATTTGTGATCTTCATTAAAAATCCCTTACAATATTTACAAATATTTTTAAATAATTGAAAGTCCTGGAAGTATTATGATTTTTTTCGGAATTCCTTAAAAACTTTTTAAAATCACTTGAAATCTCGAAATCGATTTAAACTTCCTATAAAACCACTTAAAATCTCTTGAAATCATTTAGGAAATCTTGATATTATTGAAATCTTGTAAAATTTCTTGAAATATCATTAAATTCCCTAAAATCATTTCACATCTTGTGAAAATTCTTGAAAATCCTTTAAAAATTTTCATAATCATTTAAAATTCTTTGAAAAAATCAACAAAATATGTAAATTAATTTAAAATCTTAGAACCCCCTTGAATTTTTTAAACATTCCTTAAAAAAACTTGAAATCTATTTATATCGCTTCAAATTCTCCTGAAATCCTTTAGGAAATCTTGATATTTTTGAAATCTTGGAAAATATCTTAAAATCTTTTTAAATTCCCGAGAATCACTTGAAATTTCATGAAATCTTCTTAAATTCCAAAAAATCACTTGAAAATAAGCAAGTGAAGCAAAAAAAAATATTTCAAAATATATACCTAAGGTTAGTGAACATTATTTGAGAAATTAAACAGATTTTAAATAAAACAGTAACTTTTCCTGCGTTTTTTTATATCACTCTGTCATATATTAATATTTAATTATATATTCGTATATTTATTATTTACAGATCAGTTACCATCAGAATTATGAGATTATGGGATTATAAAATAATTTTACGGGATTTGACTATATATTTTGTGGAATTTTAAGTAATTTGAGAAACTTTTAGGCATTTTACGAAATTTCATTGGATTTTAAGGTATTTTAAGAGATTTAACGAGATTTCATGGAATCTTGAATAATGTTAAGGAATTTAAAAGGGTTTTACGAAATTTATTGAGATTTTAGAAATATTAAATGATTTCACGGTATTTCGAGGAATCTTATGAAATTTCAAACGATTTTACGAAATTTCCTGAAATTTTAAGTAATTTTTAGACATTTTACGATATTTCATAGGATATTAAGTTATCTTAATGACTTAAAGGATTTTAAGGCATTTACGAAATTTCATTGGATTTTCCGGAATTTTAAGGGATTTCATAAGATTTCATGTAATTTTAAGTAATTTTATAGAATTTTATGATACTTTGAGAGATTCTAAGTAATTTTAAGAGACTTTAATATATTTTACGAGATATTAAGTAATTTTAAGGACATTTATTTTCATAAATTTTAAAAGATTTGGTGAGATTATATTGGATTTTCAAAAATTTAAAAGAATTTAACGAAATTCCATGGAATTTAAGTATTAAATTATGGAAATAAAATCACCTTATGGAATTTTGAGTATTGTTAAGAGATATAATGAGACTTAATGGAATTTTGAATAATTTTAAGAAATATCAATTGATTTTGCGAAATTTAAAGAAATTTCATAAGATTTCATGGGATTTTAAGTAGTTTTTTTGTGTTATAACGATAGGTTGTGGAATTTTAAGAAATTTTATGGAACAACAAGGAATATCAAAGATTTTATAGGATTTTGACATTTATGGACATTTATTTGGAGAAATTTTAAAGGATTTGGTGAGATTATATTGGATTTTCAGAAATGTCAAGGAATTTCATAAGATTTCATGAGACTTTAAGTAATTTATGGGCTTTGATGATATTTTGGGAGCTGCTGAGTAATTTAAGCGACTTTAAGATATTTAATGAGATATTAAATAATTTTAAGCACATTTATTTCCATAAATTTTAAAAGATTTGGTGAGATCATATTGGATTTTCAAGAATTTTCAATAATTTAACGAAATTTCATGAAATTTTGTGTAATTTAAAGAGGTATAATGAGATTTGATGAGATTTTGAGTAATTTTAAGTAATTTTAAGAAATATCAATCGATTTTGCGAAATTTAAAAAAATTTCATAGGATTTCATAGGATTTTTAGTAATTTTAAGGGTTATAGCGATAAGTTGTGGAATTTTATGGAAATTTTTAAAGAAATTTTTAAAGACTTTCAAGGGATTCAAGGGATTTTACGAAATTTCATGGAATTTTAAATACTTGTAAAAGATATTTAACTGGATATTAAATATTTTGAGGACTTTGAAGGTATTTTCCGAGGTTTCATTGGATTTTCAGGAATTTTAAGAGATATTTCATGACAGTTCATGGGATTTTAAATGATTGTAAGGGGTTTTACGATATTTTATATTTTAGTAATTTTAAGAACTTTTAAGGAATTTAATGGATATTAAGAATTTTCAGTGGATTTTTACAAATTTTTTTAGAGATTTAATCAGATTTCATGGGACTTTGAATAATTTTAAAAAAGATCAAGTGAATTTACGAAATTTAAAGGAATTTCACGAAATTTTAGAGAATAATAAAGGTATTTTAAGGAATTTTATGAAACTTATGGAGATTCCTGAAATTAGATAAAGAATTACAAGATTTTATATTTCAAGAATTAAAACTTCTCAATTATTTTTTCTACTAGCAAAAGGTGTGGAAAAACGAAAAATTAAACGCGCGTAGAGCGCGCGGATCATAATTGCGAGTATATATGGGTCATTACAAATAAAAGGTCATTTTCATGTCCCCCTGCCAAAAAACATATTTTTACCCATCCAGTGGGTAAAAAATTTAAAGAAGTTTTTAGAACGTCCTATAAACGTCCTAAAAACGTCCTATGTCAGGCCAAAAAACGTCCAATGTTCCAATTACGTCCTAAAAACATCTTTGGAACATTGGACGTTTTTTGTCCTAACATAGGGCATTTTTAGGACGTTCTATAAACTTATTTAAATTTTTTGCCCACTGGGATTTCAAGTGATTTTAAGGAATTATAAAACATTGAAAAAAGTTTCAAAATTTTGAAGTAATTTGTCAATAAAAAATGTTTTAGTATTCTTTAAAATTTGTTAAGCCCTTTGAAATTCACTGAAATTATACGAAAAACTCTTGTAATTTTATATCGCTTTAATTCTATAGTTATTAGAAATTATGAAAATAATATAATCATAAAATGTAGTTGAATAATAATTTTTATGAAAATCTGCCCAGTGGGAAAAAAATTTAAAGAAGTTTTTAGAACGTCCTAAAAACGTCCTAAAAACTTTCTCTGTAAGGCCAAAAAACGTCCAATATTCTAAGGAAGTTTTTAGGACGTATTTGGAACATTGGACGTTTTTTGGCCTGACATAGGATGTTTTTAGGACGTTCTAAAAACTTTTTTAAATTTTCTGCCCACTGGGCAGTGGGCAAAAAGACATTGTCATCCTGAGGACGTCTTAAAGACATCCTTAGGACGTCCATGTCAGTCCAATTGATGTGCTAAAGACGTCTCACGTCCAAAAGACGTCTTTAGGACATTAGTCGTCTTTTAGACATCATTTGGACGGACATGGACGTCCTATGGATGTCTTTAGGATGTCCTCAGGATGTCAATGTCTTTTTTTTGTGATTATTATATTAAAATGATGTATTATCTACTAATGTTCAAACTTATGAATGTTGAAAATCAATTTAGAACTGAATGTCGGACCTAAAAGTAGGCAAAATGTCCACTACTGTCCCTGTCTCCAGGGCACTTACGATATCTTGTAATCTATATTCAATTTTTCTTCAGTCATACTATAAAAAGTAAATTCTTTATTAAAATATAAGCCTAGTAATTTGATATTAATTCATTACTTCTAGCAGATTATAATTATATCTACAAAAAAAAAAAAAATTATCAAGAGCGAGTCTCTCATTTTCGTTTTTTTAATTTTGCCAAAAGGCGCTCATTTTTGGTTTCGCGTAATATTTTGTGTGTGTGGCAACACTGTTTGCTTTGCCCATGCGTCCAAAGTAAACAGCTGTTCTCAAGTAAATGAAACCACTAGATCATTTTAATTGTGGAAACGTCAGTTTTATAGCAAGGCAGAGAAAAAATCGAAGGTTTGTTGTGCAAAGGGTATCCACTACTGTCCCGCTTGGAAAATAGTAAGAAAAATATTTAAATTGTATCATAAACATACGATTATTTACTGTTTTCAATTCACTTACGAATGCGACTATCCGCGACATTTTAAATCTACTAGATGTCTTGCGCGCGCCAAGGCGCGCGCCTTTCTCTTCGATGT